>JAYDZE010032316.1:0-27253 GCA_034509125.1 Monilaria moniliformis
TATTATTATTATTATTATTATTATTATTATTATTATTATTATTATTATTATTATTATTATTATTATTATTTATTTTTCCCTCCGAAAATTGTAAGTCTGTTTTTTCTGTCTGTATGTGTAGTCATCCGACACATTTGTGACAATATTGCTCTGGAAATTGGAGCAAGACCAGTCCAACTCTCACCACTGCTAGTAATTGGTGGTCACCTTCAAACATAAAGAAAATTCTTTCTAGGTTTTGAAAGAATTCAAGAGCAACATACATTTGCTAAGTTGAACCAATTTCTGATCCAATTATTTGGACGGAAATTTTTCCAAAATGGTTATGCACTATGGTTATAATGTTGACTGATGGAATTTTTGTTTACAAGAAATATACTTTGAATTTGAATAGTCGCAAACTTAGTGATATAAATTAAATAGCGTGTGTAATGCATGCAATTTTCATTATAGTTGATAAGCTTTAATTGTTGCTAGAAATTAGGGGTTAGAATCGAGTTTTTAAGAGACGAAACCTACATTTAACAGGTGATTATGTGCAGGGAATTGGAATAAGAAGGAATTGGAGTGCAAAGGTTAGGAAAGATGGAGAATTCACATAAAGGATGAAAAGGAGCAGAAAATCAAGTTCTGCATACAAACTGCCCAAAGAGTATCAAGCTGCCCAGTGCGAACATTGAACCGGGGCTGAACTACAGACAAGACTGTCATTTTCAGCTTGTTGTGAGGTGACACTTCCAGCTGCGATTAGAGACATAAATGTCCAATCAGGAGAAATGAAATGTAGGAAAAACCTAGGTGGAAGAGGAGTCATAACCTCACTATTTTAAGAATGGAAGAAGAGAGAGAAAATGAACTAGCTACCATACACACACTCTCACACTTCTCACCCGCACTCACTCTCACTGGACTGGGGAGCATAATAGTTTCTGGGGAAGCACACCTCTCTGCCACCATGGGATAGGCTGCAGAAGAAGAAGACATGCTACTCTATTTTCATGCTTTGATTTTTTAGAACAAAAATATTGTTCCATTGCTTTTTTGAATGTTGTTAGCTTGTGGATCTTTTTAAATATTTGGTTGTTGCGTTTGTTTTTAAGCTGTTGAACTTTATTCTATTTCTATTTTTGATTTCAAGAAACTTTAATCTATATTTCTGTTTGTTTGTTGATTTCTTACATCGAAAATGACATTATTTGATGAAATCTTCTGGGCTGCAGTCTTCATTCAGAGCAGTTTGCTTGTTTTTTTTTTTCCTTCAGATCCAAGTTGTATTCATCTAGTTGTTTTCTTTAGCCCAGCAAGTCAAGTTGTTCTTTTAGTTTTTTTTTCGAGTATGATTTTAAATCTTGCTGAAATTTGATTTCCTAGGTTAGATATTAGAGTTGTTGAGAGTGTCTAGGGATTTAGTCTATGAAGGTCTTAATTATTTGTTGAAATCTGGTTCCTGCATCCATGCCTATTGCCCGGTTATGCATCTTGTGTGCTCTCATTTCTTAGTTTAGGGCCTAAAAATTTTGTGCATGTTCATTTTTTAAAGTTTAGTTTGCTTGTTACTTTAAGTAGTAAGTTGACTAGTTTCTTTTCTTTGTACTAACATGTTTGTTTAGTTTTGTTTAGTCCAGTCTTTTTGATTGTCAGTTGCTGCTTTTCATTAATTTTGTCATTTACAAGCATTGATTTAAAAGATCAAGTTTCATTCTCGCATTTCCTGACTTAGTGGTAGCAGTAGTTACGCTTCTTAGACGTTCAAGTTGGGTAGTTTGTTTTCCAAGTTTCAAGTTGGTCAGTCTATTTCCGAAGTTTTAGCTTGTTTATTTTGTTGAATTTCAGTTTGCTTGTTTCCCACTTCTTAGTTGTTTATTAGTTTTCTCTGTTATGACTTGAAACCTTTAAGCTACCAATTTTATATTCTAAACCTCAAGTTGCCTAGTTTGATCACTTACATTCACCCAGTTAGCTTGTTGATTTCAAATTAGTAGGTAGTCTGTTTCCCACGCTAGTAAATTTTATTTTCTGCATTCTCTTCCATTTTAATTGCATTAGGCGTGATGGCATCGCCAAACCTTCTTAGGTGTACTGAACATGTGACGAAATTTCTCATTTCTCGTGAGTTCGACACACCTTACTTACCATATACTAAATTAATATCGCTTGGAAAACCAAGAAAGAAGAAATTGTATCCAAGTCCAGCACAGAAGTCGAGTACCTTCAGTTGCTTCTAGTACTGGAAATGAAAGAACTGCTTATAGCTTTCCATTTGCGTGGCGTAAAGTGAAGATTGGGGAAGTAGAGAAATTTGTATAGTGAAAAGTGGAAAATAATACAAATTTTGTTGATAGACTGAGTTTGTTCGGCGACACAAACTTGGCATTCCTATCAATAGTTTTGAATTTAAATAATATATGGACATGTACACATAGAGGTCTTTTCTAATGTAGGATGCAATAAGAATTCTATATAGGATGACTAATCTGTTTGCTAGCTGTTAGAAATTCAAACTGAACTAAATCATTTTGCTCACTTGTATAAATAGAATCGAACTGAATTTGATTCGTCCAATTCGATTTGGGCAAACCTTTTTTTAACAAGACAAATTCATATATTTGAATTTATCCTATGATCCTAGATTATTTAAGTAACACAAGTTTGTATTCAAATAGGGTAAATGTTTGGTTTTGTTCCATCGTTTGGGGCATTTAGATACCCAACGTCTCATTTTCAGAAATAAAATATCCTGTAAAAATTTTCCGGCGACTGTGTTTTCTTTAATAATTTTTCTTTTCTTTTCTTTTCTTTTTCTTTTCTTTTTTTTTTTTAATTTTTTTTCCTTTTTTTGTTTTCTTTTCTCACTTCCATCTCCATCTCTTGCCTCTCCACCTTCATCTCTTTACTATTTGTTTCTCTCTTCTCAATCTTCTACTGCAATTTCTCTCTCTCATGCATCTCCGATAAACAGTTCGAACTGTCACTTTCGTTGTGGCAACCACTAACTGCGCTTGTGCTCATGGCCGCTCTGATTTCCACGGGTTTGAAAGAGGAAATGGAGCGGAAGCATAAATTTTTCTCGGCTTTGAAGGAGGAAATGGTGCAGGGACTATCACCGGCGTAGTCGAGGAGGGGGCGGAGCCAGTCACCGTCGCAGAGCTCCGACTCCTTAGAATTTCGGCTCGAGTTGCTTGAGGTCCAATCTGGGCCTTTTTTCTGCATTCCTGTGTCAATTTTAGTGAGAAAATTGACTGTGTTGTTGATTGTGAAAGAGAGATGAGAAATTGTAGAATGAAGACTGCATTACTGGCAATTTGCAGAGCTAATTTGAGGCAGCGCCCCCATTTGGACAGGCAGGATTGATGTGGAAAATGTCGTAGAGAGTGTTGTTGCTCACGAATTTGACGATGTGGATGCGGTCGTAGGTGGCAGAGCCATTGTAGGAGAAGTCAATGAGGTTTACGAGCCTAGCGCTATGGAGGTTGGAGAGAATGTCTTAAGGAAGAAATGATCTAAAGAAGAAGAAGGGGGTGGGGATGTGACATTTTTTTACCTAGTCAACATTTTTTTTATTATTATTTTGTTTGAAATACACTTCAGATGGAGGTTGCTACGTGTAATTTTAGCTGCCACGTTAATATTTCAGTCTTCGAAATTTTTTTGCATGACCTTTTTAACCAGAAATAAAACGTTGAGTACCTAATGATAATTACGTAAATGATGGAATATTTTTGAATAAACACCCCATATGATGGGACAAAATCGACTATTTGCCCGTTCAAATATAGTCAACTACAACTAATTAACTTATGATAAATTGGATTTGGCTTTGAGTAATTGGTTCAAATTCTAACAATTAAAATACAAAAATAAAAATATTAGAACAATCAATACATATAATTCGATAGGATTTGGCTTCACATATTAAAAAAAAATGACTAAACCCAAACCAAATAGAATGCGGTTTAAGTTGTTCAAACCAAATCCAAACTGCCAACCGAATCAAACTGATTTTGATTTTTGTTCCGATTCTAAGAGGATCGTGGTCGACTAAGAAAGAAACCGCAGCTTCATCTCCATCACTTTTTCCATAACAATGAGAAGACATTTTCTTCTTGCAAAAACTAAATCATAAATTGATAATGAGTTTTTTTTATTATTATTTTTTTAATTTTTAAATCAAGCTTTTTGAAAGGTCAGAATCTCCCCCTCGATTACATACATGATTATTCTTGTATACACCGTTTCAATAATTTTGAGATAGTTCGTTACATATATTGGTGTATGATTTTGAAAATCTATATTCTTGATAAGTGATTAATTAATTTAATACTTTTATGGGGCGTAGTGCAGTTCCTCTCCGGGCAACCTGGCTGCATGTGACTCCAAGACCTTGCACCTGTTTTTTCTATAATTCCACTGGTCACTTGGCAATTTCTTTACGACATTTTGCACTTCCTTTAAAGATTACTGTCATTTTATACTATAGAAATGCAATGATGTGTCATATGATCAGCCTCCCCCCTCCCCCCCACCACAAATTCTTCTTTCAATGAACCTGCACAGCTGTTCATTAAATGACTCTTAAAATTATTTTTAGATTTATTCTTTGACAATAACATATATGTAATGATAAAATATAGATTTATTTTTAGATCATTTTGTTTGATAATAACATAAGATCATTTTGTTTTACTAAATCTTTGTACTTTCCGTCCTCAAAGGAAATAAAATAAAAATAAAAATAAAAATAAAAATAAAAATAATGGACTTCCATAAACACTTTTTTTTTTTTTTTGTTATGAATACTCAATTAATGTGAACAATAAATGGAAGCACACGAGCTCAACAAAACTAAAAAGAATTACAGAGGCTTTGTATAACAAACGTGAAGCCCAAGGGTGTAAACCAAAATGTAATAAAAGGGCTAATTCGAGTCTTTTCCCCGTTAATTGCTGTTCCTTAGATTGAGAGACTATATATACTTTATTTACTCGATATGTAATGGTAGAGTTCAATTAAATACAAGAGATAATATTAATAACTCAAATAAAGTCCTTACACTAAAAGAAGAAAGGAAAAGAAACACAAAACCTCAGAGACATGAGTCGAACTCGTGACGCCGACCGCCGAGCCAAGTAAGAAAATTTCCGGAGAAATTTAAAAAGAAAAACATCGTACCAAATAAAAGGGTCAATTACAATTTACGATCCAAAAACAGTTCGAATTTTAAAAAATTACAAAAGTAGTCATACCTTTGTAAAATAATTGCAAAAACAACCCGCTTTGTAATTCCTCTGAAATCATACAATGGATAGCTAGATCCCACGCTGGCTATTATAATATATTGTAGTAGTGACGTCGTGAATGTCGTTTTACGATTAACCCTAAATAACATAATAATAATATTGATCCGCATGGAACCCTATTATACACGTCATGATTCTTAGGTCGAAATTTCAAAACAGACTATAAAAATCTAACTATTTTTACATTTTTTTTGAAGATCAAACCACTTTTGTAATTTGGCTGAAAGTTTAGGTTATAAGTAATAATTAATAAAAGAAAAGAGTCGTCCACATATTAAGTTTATTTCAAAGAAGACAAAAGTGAAAAATAAAAATTCCAGGATTAAGTATGCTGCATCAACTTTTTGAGTAAAGCGGTCAGTTATAGAGTTAAATGATTAACAAAATATGGGAAATATGATAAATTATTAAGAGGGCATGACCTTGGAATAGGGGCTTTACCACTGAAAATAAATAAAACATAATTAGGTGAATTATTTTTGTAGCCTATGTAGCTAACTATAAAGAAGGAGCTTATAATTTCCTAGTAATTAATAGCAATGAGAAAAGGATGTATGGAATGTTGTACTGCTCAATATGTTGCAAGGCATTAGCTGTACGCAAAAGTAATTGAGATTTGCAGCAGTTTTCCGAAGCAAATAATGGTTGATGCTCTATTATTAGCTAATCTAAACTTGTAGACTCATTATTTTCCGGCTAAGCGGATTACATCAATTATTTTGCCGCATTCAAAATCCATAACTAATCATTAACCATCAAATTTCAATTTGAAATCGGTAAGTTCCACCGATCTTATATTATTGCTTAAAATTAATATAACATTAATGACTCAATGGGCCAATCTAGCCCATCTCATATAGCAAAAGGAATATTATCCATTAAGATAAAAAGTGTAAATACTATCACAAAAGTATTCTTAACGATTTTTTTTAATTAATTTAAAAGAAACAAAAAAACAACCTACCTACTTCTCTATCTGCACGCTGCCAATTTCTGGCTCCCTACCACCACCGCTATCACCACGCCACCTGCGCTGTCGTCGCCGCCGCTGTCGCACTACCACCAATCGCGGAACTGCTCCACCGCGCCACTACACTCTGCAGATTTGCTCCACCATGCCACCACCAACCGCGGAGCTGCTCCACTATGCCACTGCAACCGAGCCACGCCATCACCACCGACTCTTGTGCGCGTGCTGTCGAGGATATTAATAGAAACGAACAAAAATTGGATCTCTGAAAGGTGTGAGAACACTTTCAGATCAAATCAATTTGGCGGTTCTACCAAATTATTCGATCAGATACAATTCAGAATTTAGAAATTAAGTATGTGATTATGTTCTTGAGAAAAACGAACCAGAGAAAAGAATACACCACAAAACGGGAATGAATCAGGCCAAAATAAAGTAGTTATTTTCTACTTTAAATAATTGCCAAAAGGTCCTTTGAAAATCCGAAAATTAAATTTCTGATGAATTTTCACCATGGGCTGCAGCCCCTTGGACCCCACTACCGGGGGCGCTGCCCCCGAACCCCCGTCCCTTAGGGGCTTCGCACCTAAGATCATAATAAATTCAAATAAGCGTGCACTCCGCACCTCCAAACTTATATGATGTATTATTACGACGATATTGGTCAATTAAGTTAATCCAATTACATTAAAATATCCAACACGTGCCACCACCACCGGCACTTAGAAATTCTAAAGTTTCAAGTGTTTGAATGAGCATGAAGGCTTAACTCGCATCTCTTATTATTTTTTTAATCCTTTATTATTTTATATATTCTAATTAAATTAATATGCGAATAATTGCAAAATACGAATTACGTTAAAATTTAAAAAATACAGAATTTATATAAAGAAAACTACATAATCGAAATAAAAAATCACATAAATGATAAAACAAATGCTAATCATTCATCGAGGGGACCAAGTGCGCTCAAATTTCTTCAATTAAATAGTGTTGGAGTTGGTCGTGGGCTTCACTATCGCATGACGACGAACAACATTGTCGGTAATCTCAAAATGTCGTTGGCGCACCTCGAGATGGATTTTCGCTTGCAGTTGAGGAGCTCGAGACGCCACCTATGTGTTCGTCTTCCCAGTTAGGGGCATCGTCTCATTCGTTCTCGATTATCATGTTGTGTAATATAATGCACACATACATGATGTTGACGACCACGTCCTTGTACCACATATGTTTCGAATCTTTCATGATTGCAAACCATGCTTGGGGAACGCCGAATGCTCGTTCTAGGTCCTTTTGCACCAACTCCTATTTTTTGGCAAAACGAGTTATTTTAGAGTCATTTGGACAAGAAATGGGCTCAATAAAATATCTACCATTGGGATAAATGTCGTTGACGAGATAATAGCCCATTTGATAGTGAACTGTATCTCCGACAATCTAGACCACCCAACACGCCGTTGAAAATGTTGGAGTGCTTGAGGACGCTTATGTCATTGTTGGAGTCGACGACACCAAACAATAAATATCAAATCCATTTTCGGAGGTCGACGACTGCTTCTAGCACGATGATTAAATGAAAGCCTTTGTGATTGCGGGTGTACGTTGTCATCCATATCATTGGACAAATTTTTCATGCCCAGTGAATGTAGTCGATGCTGTTAAGTATGTCAGGTAGTCGTGTCGTGCCTCGTGCATATGGAGCAGTTGTTGGCAACCATGGATCGTAGGCGACCTCAAATATTCAGCGCCGAATGCATCTTGAATAGCACGGCTGAATAGTCTCAAGCACTCTCATCCCATCGATTCGGCGATGTGCATGTACTCATCGAATTGATTGGCAGTTTCAATATTCGTGAGTTTTCGTATCACCGATGCACATTTCTGCAGTGTCGAAAGCCCTTGCCGCCCGATCCTGTCTAGCCGCTGCTAAAAGAACTCCTCACGAGCCGCCAACGTATTTACTATACGAATGAATAAATATTTTCGCATACGAAATACACCAGCCCCCCATCTTGGAGAAATAATCCTCCACGAGGCGTGCGGCGAGTGTAACATCCCTTACTCGTTTACTAAATAAGCGAATATGTGATGTCACAATCAGATAAACTTACGTATTTTTCGAATTTAATATTATTATTATCACCATCAATATTTTTAATCAGAAAATTTGTCAACCAAATTTGAATATATATTTCTATTCCAATAAGCAGTCCCATAAAAAACAGACAAATATATATATATATATATATATATAAGTGCAACATATACACAGCAGTTAAACACGATTCATGATTATACATCACAAAATCCTGACATGCCACATATACTATTATATCCAACTATTTACCTAAAAGAATCAATGACTCAATGGGATCGCAGCTGCTGAGACAACGAGGAATCTTATTTGCAAAAATAGAATGAATGGAGATGAGCTTCACTAGCTCAGTAGTATATTAAACGTTAGAACTAATTTTTTGAAATTAAATAAATTATCTGCAACCTATTATTATAAGATATGTTTCTATTTTTCATCCTTACCCAACAGTAAAGCAATTCTTACTTCGGATCATATTATTCACACCAGCAGTATATCTAATTCATAACTTCATAAATATACAAGAACTGTATAACTAGCAATGACTAGTAATTTCCAAATTTTCAGGAGATATCGAATTTATATCAGAGGATGCACAATAACCCATATTTAAATGCACAAATCATCACTTATAGTCCCAAAATGTGCTGAGTGAGTAATACGGGTACACGGACCAACTCAGATACAAATACAGATCACCCAATCAGGGCACAAATCACCCAACAAGGGCGCAGATCACCCAACAAAGGCGCAGATCACCACGAAGAGGATATATCAATCAATCAGATTACCACAAGAGCGTGTATCTGTCAAATCAAATCACTACGAAGGGTACACATCAAATATCAGATGATCCTCGCTTTAGTTATCCAGAAGATGAGTAATCAACAGATAATGCAGTACTATTGTTTTATTAAATCTCAACAAATATTCTTTTAGTTAGATATTAATTAACAAAATTATTTCAATATCATTAGGAGACAAATTTAATATGTTATGTCAATTTTTTTATTTTAGCTTAACTATTAACCCTTTTAATTTATTTGACTTGAGCTAACATATTATATGAAACTCATGTTATTTTGGGTTTATGCTTCTTTATAAAAGTAAAGTATTATTTAAGTTTATGTATTCTTTATTTCCAATAATTATTATAGGCCCATTTATTAACTAACCAAGACTTGTTTAAGGCCCACTTTCTTTTTTCTTAATGAATGGTTTTTAGGCCTAATTACTAATTGTTTCAAACCAAATTAGATGTTAGCTTTTTTCTTCATTCACAACATATACAGTAAGCCATTTTTTGTCTTCCCATTTCTCCTACCATAAAATTTTCGATCAACACCCCTAAAAAAAGTCACAAACCAATATTGCCTCCTTTTTTGGGAACTCATGTCGATTTCCTCTTCTTTTATCTTCTATTACATAAATTAATCAAGACTAACCAAATAAGATGAATTCCATTTCCAACTCCTAAAGGCTTCGATTGTTTCATACATAAAGTCTAAAGTTTTTATTTTAATCTCTAATCAATTTAATTACAAGCACAATTAAAATTTAGCAACTAAATAAAAATCTCAACTTTCAAATCCAAGAAGTCTTGGCTCCTTCAATAATTAATCCCAATTTAGCTAATCTACTTCTCAATTTCATCTTTAACAGTTTTTGGATGTCAATCTATTACTATCCTCAACATTCAAAATCCAATTAAGTGAAAAAAAAAGAATTTAAAGAAGAAAACAATATTACTGTTTGTGTGAGTCGACTATGAGATACAAGAATGAAGAAATTGGAACGTGGGAGAGAAGGAGACAGAAGCTGGCGGCGATGGCGGCAGAGGGACGGCGTCGCACTAGTGGTGCGGCGGTGTTTCTCCGATGGGCAGAGGAGAACCGATGGGTCATTACCCTTAATTATCTGTGTTGAATTGTGTAATTAATGGCGTTGATTAATGAGCTTCTTTCTACTTTCCTTAATTATTTATATTGTATTGGTTAATTGAGCTTCTTTCCTTTTCTTAATTATTTGTGTTGAATTGTGTAATTAATGACGTTGATTAAGGCATAAATTTTGTTATCAGCTAGGATCTATTAGTTAATAAATTAATTAATAACTTTAATTAATTTATGATTTAGTTAATTACTAAGTTGATTAATTACTCTAGCTAATTCTATAATTAACTAATAAATCATTAAATTAGCTTACTCAATCAATAATAACACAATTTATCATTTTTTGAATAAGACATATTTCCACCTATTTATTAGGGGCCTTTTAAGTCTTATCCATATCATAGTTTTGTATAACAAACATTTCACTCATTTTTATTTGGATAATTATCTTATTTACTAAACAGCAAACTTAAGACCTTATATTGTTCAAACTATTGATTGAACAATAGATTTCATATCCCAATTTAACTATCTTGTCATATCCAGTCAACGTACCAAACGGGCCCTAATAGTTTATTCCACTACCTCTTAAATAGGCTTTACAAATCTTGCAACAAAAAAGGAATGCAATCATTCAAAATTAAAAGAAACTAAAATATTCTATTCATGAGTTAATATATTAAAATATTTATTAATGTTACTATTGTAAAGATAAAAGTAGCCATTATTTAGATAATAAACTAAAAAAAATAGTGATTTTTGACTGAAAGTATTATTTTTCTCTTAATTCATGTGAATTAACAACTAAGAAACTTCGTAAGATAAAAATATGGTCAATTCACACTGTAGAGCTTTACTGAATTATTATAATAATAAGGGTAAAAGTCTAAGAATGGTATTTTCTAGAGATAATAGTTTGTAAGTTACTAAACTTTGACCAAATTTTCATTTTGCACACCAACTTCAAAATACAATTATAAAACTCTATAATTTAATATGATTTTTCTATCGAGGCCGAACTCAGGCAAATTTTTTTTATCGTATTCAAATTCGATTTCAGTTAATCATGTGTATTTTCAGTGAAAAACGACGATCTTTCAGTAAGTAACCTTGCACGACTTGACCACCTTGATTTTCAGGCGGCTATGTCAATATTAAATTGGTCTGTAATCCAGCTTGTTAACAAAATCAGATGAAATTAAAAATTAAGTAATTGCTAATAATTTACGTACTATTACCGCTAGATCCTTTTTATCTTAATAATAGTAATATGCATACTTTATTACTTCACTATTCTAGTAATCGTAACAACGCGCATTTAACTAGTTTAATTTGTTTAAAAATGAATTATTATGTGCAAGAGGAAACTCGAATTGTTATGCAAAGATATTGGATTACGAAAAATTATCACTTTCTAATACATTAAAGCAGTGCATAATCTGCCATGTATACTTGATGTTATCAACATAGATTGAGAAATAGCATTCTTCGAAACCTTGATCTTCACTATCAGTAGAAAAGAACTTATCTCACTGTGAATTCCATTTTAATGCAACAAGTGCACCAATATTATTTTGTTAGCTAGACAAGCGTAACATCATATTCATACCGAAATCTTTCGCAACAGATTGTCCAAATTTAAATTAACCATGAACTTACATATTTTGCAAGAAATTTAACTATGCAAACCTACAACAAAGTCTACAATGTAGAATCCCGGACATGTTTGTAATGTAATTTAACTATGCAAACCTACAACAATAATGTCTCATTTTCAAGATATTAGGGAATAAGGTTCTTGATACATAAGCAGCTCTAAAGCATCCTTTTTAACGTACAACTCCAACAGTTAACATACATGTTGAGTTTTTGACCTCGTATGTCAGAGAAGATTTGCAAAGATCCTGATTCCTCAAGAAGAAGTGGTATGACGTTGTAGGTGCCACTGTGCCGAAAGCAACTTGTCAAAGTTCAATGGAGACTTTTCGAACGACAAAATGGAGGGATTTGATTGATGTTTCTTGCAATGACACTAGTCGAATCTCGCCTATAAATGCACGACGAACCCTAACATTTGAAGATGACCTAAATGTTGCACAATGAATCTAAAGCAATCAAATTCTCAAGCAAACTCTCATAACATAAAGTGATTTCGAAGAAGAGAATATTGAAGTGTTAAAGATATCCTGCGAATTTAATTTCTTCATACCTCGAGTAATCTGCTAAATGTCCTCTTAGCCTTCTAAACATACCTGGAACCCATTTATAATATATTAATATGTTTTATATATATAATTTTGTTATTTTTAGTATTAATTTAATTTTCTAATTTTATTATTCAAAGTACAAACTATGATTCTTTCAAAAAAAAGTACAAACTATAATCTATAATAAAAGGTAAAAATTCCTTTCTCTCAATTCAAATTATAAACGATGGAACAAATTCAGGGGAAATTAAATATTTCACTTCTGAGAAAAAAAAAAGGATTCAAATATGTGCTGAGGATTACATGGATCTTATTATTTTTTTATATACTTAGGATGGAAAAATAATAGGTTTGAATTTTAAACTTCTTTGCTACTAACAAGAGATCGTATTATTTAATGTTTACAAACGGACCTTAGTTAATTTTTTTTTGAGTGGGGTAATTTTGGACTTGATTTGAACCTACGAAAAAAAACAAGAGCAGCTCGGCCCATTTCCAAATTCCCAATTATATTTTTTATTTTGTGATCATTCAAAATGAAAATTTTCAATTTTTTGCGGTCGGATTTTTCATCTATACCTTTTGTAGGGTTCGTATTCCCCGATTTTAATCTTCCTCGAATGCTGCCAATGGAGTCTAGTTCCAAGGTACAGTTGATCAGTTAATTTCGATTTTTATATATATTAATTTAATTTCCAGTTCCCCCCCCTCCCTAGAAATTCAACCGAATCCTGACATAATTGATCGTAATGAATTCAACTGGCTGGGAAGTTCCACGTGCTGCGATTCCTGTGAGCTGGAATGATGTCTGCTTGTCTCGATCTTGATCGGGACTAATAAATTTCCCCGATTGTTCCATCAACTAATTATACAAGCGCGTAGGAACTTGCTTGGGTTTCTCGCTGGGGATGAATCCGAAAAGTGGGAGTTCGCTACTCGTATCTGTAGATGATGATAGTGAAGAAATTAGGAAACCTTCTGTTTTGGCAAATTCTCCTCCCATGGACATGAAACCAGCTGATGTCAAATCTGAGGCGACGAGAAAAGGTTATGGCTTGAAGAAGTGGAGAAGGATTAGGAGGGATGTTAGTAGGGTTGGGGAAACTAGTGTAGAGAGTGGGAAGATGGTGATGCAGGACATGCCAGATTCAATTGTGCATCGCAGTAAGCGGACACAAGTTTATGCTGAGAGACAGCAAAAGAGTGGGGGTTCTGTTTCATCTACATATGCTGAGAATAGTGAAGATTGCAGTAGCAAGCTTCTCACAGCAACCAGGATAAGAAATGAGATGCCTGTTGTAGTGGAACAGAATTCAGCTCACTCAATGCAGCATGGTAAAGGAAAGGGTCTCAATGAGGCCATGAAAAAGTCAAGAGGGGCGCGGCTTATAATCGAGAAGGAAACCTCTCGTTCCAGTGTAGAATCTGATTCACGTGTGTTTGTGCAGGGTCCTAATGGAACACAATGTGAGAGGCCATTACATTGTGATGGAGAAAATGGGGACGAACTTCAAGGTAGCAAGCAGCAAGTAAGGAATGGTTATGGTAGAGAAGAAACAGAGGAAGTTGCTTCCTCTTCATACCAGGATATGCTAGTTGACTCTATCTTTGTGCTGAGAACTGCTCAAGAAGCACTAGAAAAAGGTTGGCCATGTTTTCTTTCATCGTTGCTTGGTATATTTTACGTATTTTTATCACAATTTAGCTCGTGAGCAAATAGTTTGGGGTTTCCATAAACTAACACAAAGATCATTGAATAAGTTTTCAATTCTTGTATAAATTCAGCTTTGGAATGATTTGACAATAAATTCTGTAGTTTTTTCTACTTGTTTCTTTTTTTCTCTATTCATAGTCTAAATTACAGTAGATAGCTTGAAGAAATTCTGCAATGTTGATCTATCTTATAAGATTGGATTGGATCATTTGAATAAGAAATTGAAACTATTATGTCTAGCTTTTCCACCTCACTGTGTAATTGCTGTCATTTATGTCTATCTTTTCCACCTTACTGTGTAATTGCTGTCAAACTATGCAAAATGTTTTTTTTTTTTTCTTTTCGAGAGGATCAATAATGGTTCAGTGACTCGAACGCCCAATCTATTGGTTGGAGGGGAACGTCTTACCAACTAAACTACGTTTTATCATTATGTAAAATGTTTACATATGACTTTTGATAAATTTACAAGATTGATTGAAATTTTTGTTTGCCAATTGGCTGTGCATCTGTTCAGAAGTGCTAAAGTTCAAGGAAATCAGCGAACATACTTCTGTTAAATATATAGTTTTGGACACGCATCCTGAGTTTACAGATGCTGGAGCCAAATTTCAAGAAACAAGCTTTGCGCAGCTTCCAACTAGTGAAGGTGTACATGATTCTCCCTGGACATTACCCTCCAAGTTGGTGGAAATCGAAAATAGAGATGTACAAAGAGAACTTGAGAATCTATTTTTGCAAAGGATTGCAGCAGAAGTGGAGTATATTGTAATATCAAAAATGGTCCAAAACCAGAGGGTTGGAGCATTTTCAGAGCAGTGGCAAATGCTGTACAACTCTGGAGATAAAACCGCGACATTTGAGAAAGATTCTTGGACGAGGGAAAACTGTGAAGGCATTTCTAGTGCTAATGAAACACTGAAGCTACAGAAGAGGGTGTGTGTGCACACTTCATATTTTTTCTTGCAGCTATTCTTGTTGCTGGTGATTTTGGGAGTCTTTATCTTCCAATTTTCACCAAATTATGTTGAGGTCGTTCCCACATAATTTTGGGGCGAGCTCAGCTTTTATGTCCAGTATTCTTTTTCTTTGCGAAGCTAATTTGTAGATCAAACGTTGAGCAACAGCTCTTGATTTTTTGGATTGTACGATAGCTTATCTGCTGCAATCATTTGCAATGTCATACGCCCTTGAGAGTTGCTTGGTAAGTGTTCCTATTCTTCTTGGAATTGCTGTTCTTGTTTCTCTCTTGGTGAATACTGCACTTGGGCTTTTTGGAGGATTTTTGTCGATTGAAATGCAGAGATGGAAGGGAAGGGAAGACAAGTCTGAACCTCAAATGCCCATTATTGAAACACCAACTTACAAAGTGATCTCAAACACTCTCAACTCAATTTTTTCTCCATTGCTGTGGAGGCAGGGGAAATGAAACACTCAACTACAACTATGCTGTCACTCAAATTGTTGCATCATTTTTGTTATTTTCAAGCAAGTAAATGAAATTTGTTTTCAATGGTCTTTTAGTATGTTTTTCATTTCATTTTATTTTTCTGCAAACATGGACCCACATGAAGCGTAAACTTGTGATACTCTATTATGACTTTGTTATATGGACATAACATTTAGGTGTATGTATATATATAGTTTAATTAGTAGAGAAATTATGCATGGTATCCATTCTTTTATAGGTAACTCATTATGCATTCTTCTTGGCACTAATAGACTAATAGTCAGAATGAAAGAAGCCATACTTTTTCGAGATGTCACTTCTAGGACAAGCCGATGTAAATCCAAACAATTTCATCCCATACTAGGAAGTAAGAACCCTAGTGCTAGCAGTCACCAAGACCACTGTATGAGATTTATCAACATATTTGTCATTATCCAAGAGTTTATGTATGAACTTGTGCTCTTCTTCTTAATTTTGCCAAAAACTAGAAAGCTTCATGAAATTGTTCTTTTGCAAAAGTCTACTCCTAGTGTTCTTGTTTACACTACTTTTAGTCAATATGTATTTATTTGTGTACAAAACCAAGAGTTAAAAGCCACTAAGGATATTAAGAATGTTCCATCATATGTTATACTTCTCCATCATATATTTTATTCAGTAACTAGGATTATTAATTTGAGTAGAATAAGATTATGATAATCAATATCCTGGCTTTATTATGGTGTATGTATGTATTGACTATTGACTATAAATCTATTTTGCAAATTTAATTTTGTTTTGCGTCGCAAATTTCAGCATAAAATATCTAGAATAGCTCACCCGTAAAACATGATTCTTACGATCCCTTTTCATTCTTTGAATATCTCAACTTGAGAAATATATTTTAGAGGTGAGCCTAATTAGATAGCAATGCGGTGAAAAACCTTGATTGCATTAGAGGTGAGCCTAATTAGATACTTGCAAATCATTTTTGTAACAGTGCAAACCTTGATTGCATTTGTATTTAACAGAAAAATGTAATCACCAAACATGTCTTTTTCTCATGTCGAATCCACTGAACAAGAATTGTGTAGAATTCACCTCTTATTTACTTCGTGTTTCTCACAACACAAAATAATAATTGAAAAATAAAATAATCCTAACGGCATTAACTATTTTTGTTCTCAACGGACATCGTTACGTATCGTTGGTGTCTGTATCGGCCATATCAAAAATACTGGAATCTCGGTGGGCCCGTTCATCTCAAGCCAGCCATCGGTGCGTTATCTGCTATGACATGTTTTGAGGATTGGGTTTGGAATTATTCTTAATTTTTGTTAAACATTTTAATCATGATGAAGCTGAAAGATTTGGTTTTATTGGAAAAGAATTAGACATATATAATGTTTCAAATACCCACTATATTATTATTTTTAGATTAAATACCCTCTCTATTCAATAAATGGATGTGATCAAATTCTTTCAACTTCTCTATAATCAATGACTTCAATGAAAAAAAGTTCAATAGAAAACAACGGTTCAAAAGATTAATAATGATTCCAAGTGGATTACTATATAACCACTAGTCCACTATAAGATTTCTATTCTATTTTCTTTCTCATAAGTTATTAAATTGATTGGTCTTAACGATGAAGCGCAGTATAATTGATAAGATGTTTTTTCCGTAATTACTATATATGGGTTTGAGTTACCACATATTTTTGAATTTAAGGGTTTGAGAATTGCAACTAGGGGTGGGGAAAAATACCGAAATCCCGATATACCGGACTTATCGTACTGAAAAAATACCAAAAATACCGAAATTTCGGTATACCGTAAAATTCGGTAAGGTATGATATCGTACCGGAAGGTTATGGTACGGTAACGGTATGAATTTCAGTATACCGCGGTATACAGAGAATTCGGTATATGCCGTATTTTACGGTATATACAAATAAAACGGCAAACGGTATATACCGCATTCTCTTACCATACCGTAGGTATATATATATATATATATTAAATATATTTATAGTATTAATAAATATTTATAATATAAAAATTATTTATAATATTATATAATTTCGGTATGAAACGGTATTTCGGTATGACGGTATGTCGTACCAAAATTCGGTATGCCGTAATTCACGGTATTACCGAAAATATGATACGGTAACGGTATTGAAAATTCTGCATATCGAAATTTCAGTATACCGAAAAATTTGGTAAGGTAACAGTATGGTATTTATTCATACCAGCATTTACGGTACGGTATACGGTATGACAGTTTCAGTACGGTATACCGTACCGACCCACCCCTAATTGTAACTACTAAAGAAAGAAAAAGAAAAATAAAACTGGCTTCATTTTAAATGAGTTTCACTGTATCCTATCGCTAATTACAGAAACAATACAAGGAAATCAAAAGTCATCAACAACTTAGTAAATTAATTCATTTAAAGGAAGTAGCAAAGACGAGGAAGGATTTTCAACCTTTAGTTACATCCTTTCTAGTAATTAAAATTTATTGAGAATGCTAGCAAGAGTTTAATGGTTTCAGAAATTGTCTAAAATTTTGAATAAAATGAAGTCTCCATATATATTATGGATGGCCACAAAATACAAACTTATCCAATTATATATCACATCAAGTTTCCATTAATAATTCATGTTTTGGTGTATTTGGGCATTATTATATTGCAGAGAGGAGTTAGTTTCAAATTAAAGGCAATCTCCAAATTTGAAAAACCGAGATAATCGAGTAACTTGGGTTAAAATTGGGTAATATATGTATATACCAACACTTATATATTATTAATATTAATAATATATATAAATAAATATAACAAATAGATAATTTATTTCACAGTTTTCTGAAATTGTAGATACAAAATAGTTTTTATTAAATAATGAAATTATTTTAGAATATAAAATAAGTAAGAATACAATAAATATATCAAAATTTGTAAGAATTTATACTTTTATAATGATAATAAATAAAAATGTTAGTAAATATATAAGGGCATGCAGGGATTAGAAAAATGGATCGGAATTATATAACTAATAACTCTGGAGACATCGGATTCCAATATGAGTGATTAGTTTTCCTTAAATTTTACGAATACTGCAACTGCAATTGAACTATAAGGTTGGTATGCATATGATTTTGGAAGCAGTTGCATTGCATTATCATTACATGGCCACCACCAACCCCACCAAATTCTTACCAATATGTACAATCAGCAATGCTTGCTTTAAAATCAATTCTCCCAATATTTTCTCCAACAGCACAATTTGAGAATTGAACTTTAAAGTTTCTTTTGTTTTCTGAACTCTTTTAATTATAAATTATTATATATATATATTATTAAGACCAATAATAGGTAAAACAGTAGATGAGCTCCTATAAATTGCTAGACCAACTGTACAATCACCCGCCATTATACTGTTGGAAAACGGATTGCCGCTGCACCTAATTATCGTGCCGTAATTGTCACTATTTTGGTTCCACCATTTTTAGTTATTTTATTATTTTCAGTAATATGTAAAGCACTATACCACACGTGGGCGGAACCATTACACAATCATATAAGGTGAAAAATATTACACTGTATACATACGGCAAACGGAATTGAAATCTAAACTTATACTAAGGTGAGTCTTGTGATCACTCAACTTATCCACTTGAATTAGACCTTATTAGCTTTATTTTACTTTCACTTTAAGGTAAAGTGTTTTTTACTTATCTTACTTCTAGTTTTTAGGTAAAAAAATTCTTAATGGTGGTTAATTCTTTCACACGGGGATTTTTAATGTTTTGGTTTTTATTCGCTATGTCTAATTATTTTTTAATTAGCACTTAATGCATTTTCAGGTTATAATTCTAAGAGATAGAAAAATATGCAAAAACTTGGGAAAAAAAAATTCAAACCATGTAGATCATTATAAAATGACTTGCAGAATGTATATGTGGCATATTGAACTTTTCAATGTACGATATTTCTCCACAAAAGTGGGCTATGATTAGGGATGTCAATTTAGCTCGAAACTTGTGTGTTGATCCGATTAATTTGACAACCCAATATGGTTAGGGTTGAAAAATCTCAACTTGAAAAAAAATTCAACCCGATAGGATTGGCCCAAAGATAGCCCGAATCCATAAGGTCGATCCAAAAATTACCGAGTTCTCGTTATTTAGTTTTCAAATTTTATTAATTTATTATTTTTTCAACTTTTGAAAGTTAGTGTAAAAAGTTTTTTTTCAAATGTATATGAAAAAATGCATTTTGATTCAATATTCGAAAATTATGTTAATCATTTCACTTTTCTATATTTTACTATAACATTTAATATAAAATATTTAAATTTAAATTTTTTAAAAATAATATTTTATTAAGAAAAATGTATTTTCTTATTTATCTAAAAGCTATATATTAGTCTTAAGTTGAAACGACATTCATTTATGGATGTATTTCTTTGTTACAAATATACAATTATTAAAATTAATATATTAATTATAAAATTTATAAAAATATTTGAGCCTGATTGGCCCGATGGGTTAGTGTGAAACCCGATAATTTAGGGTTAGGGTTGAGAATTTCTAACTTGAAAAAATTACAATCCGAATGACCCGTAACCGAATAGCCCGAACCTGGACGGGTTCGCGCGATTGACATCCCTAGCTATGATACATTTGGGGTTGTGGTCCTGGCCTTGTGACACATTTTAGCACAATATACATAAAATCGAAAAGAAATTTCTAAATCGAAAAGAAATTTCTAATATTTGTTGAAAATAGTTTTAGTTAAAATTGAACGAGAAGCTCTTATTTTATTTAGGCTTAGTTATATTACCGAACACATTTATATGGACCTTTCATACACCATGAATGACAGTCATATTAAATAGAAAAACCAAAAAATAATGAAATTTATGAAATTTCAGCAGAGTGAATTTGCATGCCACAACAAAACTTGTTGAGAGTTAATACTTTGATTAGGACAAAAAGATATCAGCCTTCGTTTGATCTTGATTGATCTTGAAAGTTACGAGCCGCCCTTCTTGCGCTTAGTCCGCCTACAAACCGACAGGAACGACACTATATGGACACGACTTGGGCTGTTCTGCACCGTGGCAATATAATTAAATAAGAATGGATGAGGTGGATATTAATAAATAGCTAGAAAACTTATAAATAATTAAATGTGATACAAAACTAGAAGGATTTATTAAAATGCAAAATTTGTATAATGAGATGTAAATTAATACTCCCTCCGTCTCGGAAAAAATCTCATACTTGGTTGATGACACAAGATTTAATGAGCTTATGTTTAGGGTTTTTAAGTAGAGAGAAAATGAGTTGTAAAATAAAAAATTATTGGACGTATTAATGATGACAGAGAATAACTGGTTAAATATAGAAGTGTGGCAATTTTGGTGGGATAAATTAAAAAGAAAAGTGAGATATTTTTTATAGGATAGCAAGAGTTGTATAATGATTTCAATATGTGGTTTGCCACGTAATTATAAAGCATATATAGCAATAGTCCGAAAATGAAAGGAAAAAGTGGCAACAATGTGAATGATGTAATGACTTTGACAATGAATGAAGATGCAATTATAGAAGCCATGAAAGAAGTCTGCAGAAAGATGATGGTAAGGAAAATAGTGATGAGGGTTGGCCGCCTCTTAAATAATATATACACTTATTGTTTCTTTTAAATAGAAGTCCTATTCATTAATAGGGAGGGTTGATCTAAATAGGACGATAATTATATTTAATTACTCCACAGTCGAAACTTCACCTCATACTAATTGTTTTTAGCCCAAAAAGAAAATAACAACAGATGAGTTTCGTTTATTAAAACACATCACTAATGTGGGATCTGTTTCATTATTTCAGAAAATGAGAAGCTAATAATTCATAATCAAGTGAATGTAACATATATCCACCTCAATTATTTATACTTATGATGATAAGGTGATTTCTCTTTAGGAGAAAAGAGTGAAAAACATACATTATCACCATTTTCCACTTTTTCATATATTTTGTTTACAATGTAGATAATTTTTTTTTGGTCAGAATGGAAAGAAAAATCATGGCAGTCCAATTTCCTCCTATACACTTCAATTCATAATAATATTATAATAAGATAAAAAAATAAGAATTACTAAAATGTGATAAAATTTTGGCAAATTTTCTTATTCCTTATTTTCTTTTGATAAATTTGTAGATAAAGAAAATGCAGCCTAAGATGAATTGGAAGTTTAGAATATTTGTCATGATTAATATTGGAAGTACTGGAATCATATCATATTAAAAGAAGTATAATTATAAAAATCATCATATTTAAAAAAAAAAATAGAATATTGCGATTATATATAGGTGATCCGTTGATTATTGTAGTATTGGTATTGATACCATTTGTCCGACGGTGAAGGCAATGTTTGAAGATTCCATAATGATTCTTGTTTTACTCCCAAACTAAGGCTCGCAAATATTGAAAATCCAGAGTTGATTGAAACGCGGCTAACGGCTGCCCATGTGGGGGGTGGGGGTGGGGGTGGGGGTGCATACCCCAACCCCATAATTGCACTTATTTTATTTTATTTTATTAGATTATCAATGTTGGCATTATAATTTCATGGCGTTTTTACCTGAATTATATTTTCTTTTCTTTGGACCTCTGATAGTGTGTTATCGTCTATTCTAAGACGATAGCTCGGAGTCCTAACCGCACTAACTTGATTATAAATAAAATTATTTATTAGAACTAAGTGGAAGGTTTTGGAAACTAATTATAAATAATATCAACAATTATTTCAGATCAAGTTATGTGAAACGAGGATCCTTTTTCAAAAATTGAGCCAAACGAGGATTTAACGGAAGTTTCGGGAACACATGCGCGTTACTATTATTTGCTCTCTATTTATCTGGAGTGTGTATTACTATTAATCTTTTAGAATAATCGCAAACTGATACACCACTTCTCAATTTATTTTAAGTTCCGATCCACGTTTTTATTTATAGAAAATTAAATAGTATATAGTATTTTTTTTGCTCATCAAAATTTGATATGAAATTCTTCATTTAACGAAGAATGCTGCGTCCAATTTTCGATCACCGAAAATAATTGGAGGATTCTGATTTGTTAAATATACGTCTGTTAAATATTAATTACAATATTAAATATTTGAAAACTAACCGATCTTTTTGTTAACACTAATTCTTGCTTGTCCATGAATTAAATTTAAATCAAATTATTTAGTAGGAAGAATGTGGGAAGGTAAGTTGTGGCTATCGCTGGCATTGCCAGCACATGCAAATACAGAGTAAAGAGTCAGCAATGTGTGCCCCTTTTCTATTTCTCTCTCTAGTAGGAGGGAGAATTTTGTATGCATGTTTGATGAACTAGGACGTCACTTTTCAACTCCTGGGCCCTTCACACAATCCCTTTACATACTGCCCACTTTCAATTCGTCTTCCTTCCGAAGGCAGCCCTTCTCTCACTCTCTCTCTCTCTAGAAGTATCTCTTAAGCAGCCGCAGCATCCACATACCTCAAAACCACTCATTAACTCAGTCATGGCAACTGAGAAGGTATGTCCGTAACTTCTTCCCTTTTCGTCCCATTGATTCTTGTTATATATATATATAAGATTAAATTTAAGCAAATTAATTGATTTTGCGTAAATCATTCATTTTCAGGTAACTGTAATGAAACTACAGGCTGATCTCCAATGTCCATGCTGCTACAAGAAGATCAGGAAAACTCTTTGTAAATTTCCCCGTGAGTCTCTCTCTCCTCCTACCTCTTTCTCTCTCATCACCATTACCTATTCATTGCTTCCTCACACACTATAGATGCAATAGTACAAATTCGCTCATACACTATGATGTAAAAGGCTACGGTTTTGAACCAACCGTAGTCTATGACCGAGTTTGTAGTAGTGATGCTAATACATTCTTTCGATTCACTCATTTTGAATAAGCCCAATATAAGCATTATAGTAACTAAAAAATATACTTTTTTTGCGACAAAAACGAAAGAAATTAGGGACCAAGTGTATGATGAA
Organism: Monilaria moniliformis; assembly: GCA_034509125.1. Taxonomy (NCBI): domain Eukaryota; kingdom Viridiplantae; phylum Streptophyta; class Magnoliopsida; order Caryophyllales; family Aizoaceae; genus Monilaria; species Monilaria moniliformis. The sequence goes on from JAYDZE010032316.1 coordinate 23,680, forward strand.
AAGAACAACGAAGTGCAAATCAAGGTGGTGTGCTGTAGCCCGGAAAGGATTCGTGACAAATTGTGTTGCAAGGGTGGCAAATCCATCAAAAGCATCAAGATTGTAGAGCTCGGGGAAAAGCCCAAACCCGCCGATAAGCCCGACAAGCCGAAGGCAGCCGACAAACCCAAAGAGCCCGAAAAACCTAAGGAAAAGTCCAAAGAGCCCGGACAGCCAAAGGCCGCCGCCAAACCCAAGGAGCCCGAGAAGCTCAAGGACAGTCCTAAAGGGCCCGAAAAGCCCAAGGACAACCACAAAGGGCCCGAAAAGCCCAAAGGCGACGATAAGCCGAAAGCAAACGGCGGAGCGCCGCCGCCTGAAAAGGCCAAGGACGCTCCAAAGCCCGAAGCGGTTAAAATGACCGAATCGGCGGCGATGCCGCCGGCAGCTATGCAGATGATGGGGCCTGGCCCGGCCCTAGTACACGGTGTTCCGTCGGTTTTCCCCTACGGTGGGCCGAGCCACGATACGTATCCGCCGGGCCCGTATTACCACGGGTATGGATTTCCCCCGCCAGCACAGCCAATTTATGATGGATATTACGGGCATGGAAACGGGTACGGGTATGGGTATGAGTATGGTCATGCCCATGTGAATAGAAATAACTACTTTAGTGATGAAAACCCTCAAACTTGCAGTATCATGTAATGGCGTAATTAATGCCATTCTGGGTATGAGACGTTGCTTTTCATTTGTTTAATCATATTATGATTATGATCAAATAATAAATAAACTAAGGTTTATAGAAACAAAATAAAATTAATGTAGTTGTCGGTGGCCAAAGTTGATGCTATAAATTTTTTCTCCTTTTCCTTTTCTTTTCCTTTTTGTGTTTATATATAAAAATAATGTTGTCATTAATCATTGATGACTTTTTGTCACGTAAACAGCTCATATGAGAGTTCATTTTCATGCCTTGGTAATGCTGACAGAGTGTGGGTGTCATGCGTCGTCCCCATTCCATTCGGCGCTACTGATTCTTATCCTTGCCGCTATGTCTAAAGCCTGAAACAAACTGCATTAAATAACACATTTTGGAGCGCCTAAATAATTTTTAAAAATTGCTCGCTCAATTCATGCAAAGCTGTTTACGTCCAATAAAACTTTGTATCTAGCATTTGAAATAGGATTTTTATTAAATTCTTAATTATCTTCATTTTATCAAATAATTATAAAATGTCGAAAATTTATAAAAACAATCGGAAATGCAAGTTAAAATCATGACCTGCTGATAATTTATTAAAATATTTTGAATCCATTTCTTAGCTCTAAAATGTTGGCGTGACTCGCCGAATATTATAATTTAGCTTTATAAAACCGATTGGCCCAAGTGTGGGTTTTGGGTGTGGACAGAGTCATTTTTCACAACGCTTAATTATGTGCAATATTGGCGTGCCACGCAACGTTCTAGAGCTACAAAATGAATTTCATCATGTTTATGACAAATTATTAGTATTTCATCAATCGGGATCAACTGCAACGAGTGGGATAGAACACAACGTATAGCGAAAAATCCAATCTTTTAATACAGTCATAATTAATTTTTCCCAAATGCACTTGTAATTCCATCTTTTCACGCTTCTTCTAGTTCCATTTATTTTCTTATAGTTCAGTTTCTCATAATTGATTTCACATACATATACATAATTCTTCACGAATTCTGTACCTTTTTTTTTTATTTCAATACATAAATCTTATCGCACTTTTCAATTTTAGACACGTGTGACAATATATAAATCTTATCGCAATTTTCAATAAATTTAGATATAAAAAATTCTTATCTTAATTATATTGCACACACAATGGCGGACCCATATATAACGTCGTCAATTTTTTGGTATTATGTTTGAATTATTGTGCAAAAGCTCATATCATCACAACGAAACATAGGTCAAATATAATCTAAAAATTTCGAACTCGAAATTATGAATACATAGCCCCCACTAAAATAAATTTCTATTTCCGCCTCTGCATCAAACAGACACACACATGGACATACATATATATATTACTAAACTATTCTTAAAAAATAAAAATAAATAAGGATATTATAATTAATATCAAAATTGTGAAAGTACACACTTTATAAATAGTGCAATTGATAAATAGATTAATAATAATGTATCATATATATAGGGAATAGTTTGGCTATGAATTTCTTTTAAACTATAAGCTACGAGCCACAATTTCTTTATGGAATATGTATGAATTCGTCTGTTAAATGTATGAATTTAAAAATTGAAGTTTTTGTTACCTATGAGATTTGAATCCATGAGTCCATGACCAAGAATTTATGCAAACTCTACAACAAGGTGATGCATCTATCTTAGATCTTTATGATTTAAGGCTTGAAAATGGTTCATAAATAAAGTTGTTTTTATTTTAGTTGAGCTATATATATATATATATTTCCTGTCATTTGATCATGAAGATTTACGGAGGATGCATCTTCTTGATAAATGGATATAGCACCACGGTTCGAATCCCATAAGGAGCAAAAATTTCATTTGATTTCATTTTTCTGAGTGGAGTTGATTTCATTATGATTGCAATGATTTTATACGTTAAGTACAATGATTTTAGAAATTTTAATTTTCATGATAAAAATGAGTTTTTGCGTTAGCCCACCATTATGTGTGTGTATAAGGAGAGGTTCAAGTGAAATCTATAATAAATATAAGAACGAAGAACTATGCTTAACCCTTCGATCATAAAAATTTACGATAGATGTATCTATTTGCTGGATGAGTGCAGCACTAGGGTTCAAGTCCCGTAAGGAGCAAATATTCATTTAATTTAATTTTTTTGAATCCAGTTTATTTCACTGTAATTGCATTGACTTTATACGTTTAGTGCAGTGATTTAGTGTTTTTAGTTTTCACGATAAAAATGAGGTTTTACATTAATCTATCCTAAGGTTTAGGACTTAGGTTCCAAGCCTTTGTGATTATTGTTTGGGTTTATATACTGCAAATCATACTTTGAGTTGTTTTGTATTGAAAATCTTATTTATCATATATTGAGATAAAGTTAATATTGTCACATGGTTTGTCTTTTGTGTCTATAGATGCTTATTTTTAAGCATATAATTAGGGATGCCGGGTTTTTTTGGAACCGGCGGTTCGAACCGGAATCGGAACCTGCGGTTCCGGTTTTGGAATAGGAACCGGCGAAAACGGTTAAACCGAAACCGTGAATTCGGTTCCGACGGTTCGGTTACGGTTCCGAAATTTTGGAACCGGAACCGGCGGTTAAACTGGCGGTTCGGAACCGCCGGAACCGGCGGTACAGGTAGAAGAGTATTTAGAAGGTTTCCACTGCAAAACCGGCGGTTTTCGGCAGAGAAACCGGCAGTTTTTTGCCAAAACCAGCAGTTTTGCAGAAAACCGATGGTTTTACGTACCATTTTTTCCTCTTTCTCTTTTTTCACTATCTATAAATATATTCTCCCTCATTTCCTCAAATCACACACACAACACACTATCAATCATTTCTTTCTTCTCTCTTATCTCAACACACTCTTCTTCTTTGTTAA
>JAYDZE010032427.1:0-27251 GCA_034509125.1 Monilaria moniliformis
AGAGAGAGAAAGGGCAGATACAGAAATCTGAGCCAAACAGTGTTTAATCGCACCAAAGTGGTGCGATTTGGAATCTGCACTGCCGCGAAGAAACGAGGTCGTTTTTGAGGATTTTGGAGCGGGCCGCGATTAATAATGCTCGGCCCGCCGGGCCGAGATAAAATTTAACTTAGCTACCAAACACCCTGTTTTTACTGTTGGGCTCAGTTTTGGAATCTTATCTGGGCATTAAAAGGGGCTACCAAACTGGGCCTTGTGATATTTGACAGTTTTTGCAAAAAAAAGAAAAAAAAAGGACACCACCATTCTCATTATGTAAACAAGTGGATTCGAGAGTAATTTAGCCAATATTAGGGAATGTTTATTTAGGTGATGCAAAAGCTACCTGAGGTTTGTATATAGCTTAGTAATATTGCTCATATTTGCAAGAGTAAGTAACCAAGGTGCGAATTCAAATTTCCGCATCCTCAACTCAGGTATCTTATACACAAAAATTTGTGATCGAGTGAGTATTTTTTATTATTTAATATAAGATGATATATTTTAAGTTTGTTAGCTACAAAATTTTAAATGAGGTTTCATCCTAGGATTGTTTTTGTTAACGTGTATTCATTTTTTATGTTTGTAATAAAAATTTTAAAATACAAGTTATTCGATTAAGAATAAATTGATGTGCATCCAACACAAAATGTATGAAAAAAAAAAAGTTCACAAATTGTGGCAACCGCTATATATATACTTCACGTTTTTCAACTTGAAAGCCCATCTAAAATGAATTCTCTCTATATATATATAAACCCAAGTCATTTTTGTACTAGTATCCTGTTACATATTTATTATATGGACGTATATCATGTGTAATATTAACATCATTTATAAAAGCATTATTATAAAACAAAATGGTGATGAAGATCCAAATCCCACTTGGCAACTATGAAAGGGTCCATATTGGTCGGCAATTCCTTTTCCTCCATCACCAATATATAATTGTAATAATTTTAGCAGCCATTGCAATCTCAAACGTTGATTAAATGTTAAAAAAATACCAACTGTGATTTGTAGTTATCATTAGGTAGACGTTCTTTCCCAAAAAAAAATAATCTCAAATTAAATTATCTTCTAAAAGGGGACAGTCAAATAGTCAATCTCATATCCTGTGAGTATATCAATATAAACATCACATATACAATCCACATATATATATATATATATATATATAGAAAGGAAGAATTGGAACTTCTTGAAAATCGAAGAAATAAACAGCTGAAATACAAATAATAAATTTACCCTGGAATATGGAAAGAATCAAAAGAATTAAAGTTTGAAAAGAAAAAAAAAAAAAAAAAAAGTTGTTGAAGAACAGGCATGAAAAGTAAACAAATACGTAGCAAAGGGGCTAGAATTGAATTGACTCAGCCATAGGTAGCTTTCTTCCACTTGCATGACTTGCCATTTTTTTTTTCTACAGCTCCAGGAGTTGGAATAATTGACTAAATTCAGTTTCCCTTTATTTTCCTTCTTTTCTTTGTTTTATAATGACGGAAATTAAAAAATAGTTATTCACTAATCCAAGAATTATATCAAATGATATTTCACCAATCCAACACAAGGCAGGCTGGTGAGATTGGAGCCTCTAATGATGGAGTTGGTGTTGAGACAAACGACTGGAAGTAGATGAGTATTTATTATTCACTTATTTATGGGAGTGCTTCTCTATCTCCAAATCACCTAATATGATTTTGGATCCACTTTATATTTTGTTTTCCACTTTAGACATTATTACATATGATTGATTAGTGTACATAAAATATATGGTCGCTAGTAATCAACAATTACGCAAAATTTAAATTGATCTCTTGATCCTTTTTATGTGTTAAAAGAATAGCATTTAATATATTCCTATCCTTCCACTTTAGGCATTATTATATATGATTGATTAATGTACATAAAATATATGGTCGCTTGTAATCAACAACTACGCAAAAATTTAAATCGGCCTCTTTTTCTTTTTTATGTGTTAATTAAAAGAATATCATTTAATTTATTCATTAGTTACGGATGAGCAGAATATTTAGAAATTGAATAATTGAACATAATTGAACCAAAATGTTAAGTTCACACACTTCTTTTGGATTCTCGGGTCGGATCACCTTCTTTTTTCCTTTCAAAACTTTTCGGATTGGTTCCATCGATTATCTAACTTTGATTTTAATTCGTGAACTCTAAACCTAATTGGATGAAAAATGGAATGATAAGTTACATTTTTAATTAAAATAAAATCATAAATAAATTTGTTTTGTTTTTTCGATGTTTTAGTTTTTTTGGACTATTCGACTCATTTCGAATTTTAATTCTAAAATTTCAAATTTTTGGATAATTTGGTTGGATTCATATTTTTCTGTTAAATATAGATTTGGTTCGCCAAATCTGAATTCTCATTCAAGCATTAAATTGTTAGAATTTCTAGTGATGCTGTCGGTTTAAGAATCGTCGGTTTCGGTTCCAAAAAACTTGAAACCGTAACCTCCGACAAGCTAATAGGCAGGTCCAGTTTTGAAGGTTCAAAACCAATGGATTTTAACCATTTTTAGTCGGTTTGGATTCTGGTTCGGCAGTTTCTCGATTTTTTTTAATTTTTTAATACAATATGATCAACATGATGATATAAAAAAAAATACAATTAATTAAAATATATAAAACAATAAGTAAAAAATAAAGAATATTTTAATTGATATTGATTTAATAATGGAATAATTATAAATTATAAAATTTAAGTAATAAACAAACTCCTAACCTAAATTAATATAATTTTGCAATTATAAGTTTACATTTTACAACAGAGTTACTAAACTATAAAACAAAAACTAAAAAAAATGAAATAGGAAATAATTAAGGAAAATGACTTGAGCTCAATTTTAATCTTCAAAATTAGACTTTAAAAATTAAAATTAAGTTGCCTAAGTATCCCCATTGAGGAATCAAAGTTCATGTAGTTTTCTTACCTTAACTTACCTATCTAATTGCCGTCGTCCAAGCGCCAAAACGATCGGTCTCAGTAAATTCTTCATTTTCACTCTCGTTACGATTGTCCCATGCCGATTCTTGAGTTTTTAGTTCCACCCTTGCCCAATCATCAAGTAACATGGTGGCTTCCTTGTTTCTTATGTCCATGCTGCTGATTCTTTCATCCAAGACGAGGTCGTCAGTGCTAAAAGCTTGCTTGACAGGGATGGTGGAAGTGGGAACTGCAAAAAGCTCATTCGTCATGCTGGCTAGTATGAGATAGTCCTTCTCATACATTGACCACCAATTGAGGACGTCAACTTATTGGTTAAGACCCGTTCTTGAAAAATATCCAAATATATATCTAATTCACTATTAGCTCTAAAGGATCTCCTATGTCCGTGATCTTGGTATATCGATGCTACTTGTTATGCTATCGGATTGGAGTAAATATTTATGTCTATGTTAAATCCATAGCTACTACTACTTTTCTAGAAGAGCTTATTTGATGATCATTATACTTTATTTCATAATCTGTAAAGAGGATACGTGAGGTTATTTCTAGATCATATTTAATTTATTCTACATTTGGAAGATCCAAATTAATTGATATCCAGTTGATAATGATTTTACCAAGTTATAAATAGGTAACAATTTAAAACTAGTGTAACAATAATCTAAAAGTTCACAAATACCACCTAATTTTCATTTGAGATTTAAGCATTTAACAACTAAAAATACAGGTGGAATTTCCTAAAATATGTTAAACCCAATTTTTAATTATAACAATTATTACATTTTGTAGATTTGTAGATGTTTTTTCATACAATTATTTTAAAATTAAGTGTTGTACACACACAATGCTCTAAGATACAAATGAAAGTAGAATATTAAACACTAGACAACTCAACCGTTACAGTTTAAAAATATTTGAATGATTCAAATAACTCCATACATTAAACTCAACAAGAAGGTAATAAAATTAAATTTGTATCATTACAAGTTCTAAAAAAATCAACTAAATAATCTTTATGGTTTAGTGAAGAATTTACAATATCATAAGCTGAGTTTTATCGAGTTGATACATCCTTAATAAAATTTGTATACTTAATTCCTTTATTACGATGATATTTTTGCCATTTTTTGCTAAGCAAGCCATAATATGCAAAAGTTTAACGACTTGTCTAATTGGGTCTACATGTTCATTAAACATATTAAGGGTATCTTAAACACATAATTTAAAATATAACATATACATCAACAATGAAAATATTGTCCATTATAATTATGGGCACATGCTTCGATAAGTGTAGGAATACTCGCAGTATTAGAAGACACATTATCAAAACGAACAAAAAACACTTTACTAATTAATTGAAATTCATTTAAAATATGAATAATTAATTGAGCTATACGCTGAGACATGCGTGGTTGTGAGAATTTCCTAAATGGAATTAAACTTTTATTCAAAGTCCAACTATTATCTACAAAGTGACACATAATTCTCATATAATGATTTTTATAATACGAATCAATTCACACAAGCGCATCAAATGTTTACTAATTCTATTTCTTTAAACATTGTTTTGTTATATGGGAAGTCATGTTAGTTTTACTTATTTTTAACAACAAGATTGTATGTATTTTTTTAATACTAATTTTATAAGTAAATCTGCTACCAAAATTAAAAGTTAAATGTTCCACCACATAATATTTCACCATAACATCGGTTGCATTATTACGGTCATATTTAAAAAGAGAAGACGTACCTAATTAGAATGATCCCATAGGGGTGGTACTGGCTTGGCAGTTTAGTTGGGTTTGGCCTGAGCCGATCCCAAATTCGACCAAATGATATTTCTCCATGTGTCGGATCAACGTACCGTATCCTCCTCCATGTGTAAGTTTGTACACATTCTTACGATAGTCACAATACACATTGAATCTCTTTGGGGCATTAGAATAACGACCAGACTCATCTTTTTCCATGTTCTTGAAATGCTTAATGAAGATGTTGGATGACAATTACTTACTTTGTTCATTTGGTTATGTTGGAGGTGACATTTCTTCACCTGCTTGAAAATATTCATCTTTATCATGTTGAGAATGATGAGATTGAGATGGTACTGGTTGTTGAACCTCATCGCTTTGACTGAAATTGAACACAAGAGGGCTTTTGTTGAAATAGGGAGTATCATTTTGGGTGTTCAGCCCCGTAAGGATATCGGTTATATCATATTCCTCTGTCTGCAAAGCCCTGACAAGGTGTTCCGATAGATGATTGAGTTGTTCTTGGCGTGATGGCCTCTTTAATTTTAGATGGACATCACTTGGACTTTGGGAAATAACTTTGCCTTTATCACGATTTGAGCGAGATGAAGACATATTGATATTACGTAGGTTGAAGAAGTGTAAATGTAATTAAATAATTTGAATTTGAAGAAGTAAAGTAAGCATAACTTGAGAGAAATTGAATTTAGAGTAAGAACAACTTGAGGGAAATTGGAGTTGAAGAGAGAAGAAATAAAAGGTAAGAAAAGAGAAATCTTATTAATATAAGAGGTGTGATTTGAGAATGAGGATGATGAACGTATTTATAGATAACAATGAGAGAGAAAATTTTGAATTCGAAAAATGAACTTAAGAAAATAAATAAATTAAATCGCCATTTTTCTAACGGAAAGCATGTCGTTGCCTAAATCTACGCCTGGGCCTACCGTGCCTCGGGAACCAGCATTTAACCATCGATTTATGCTTCATTTTTTGCCTAATCTGAACAAGACCGTATAAGCCATATAGCCTGTTCCAATTCGAACTATATTCACCATTTCGAGTTCCAAAATCGAAACTGTCGGTCCAATTCTAAACTGAACCAATGATTCCGATATAACCATACATCAGTAGAATTTTGGATGTTGATAACGGGGACATATCAATCTAATTTGCACTAATACCATATACATGTGACTTTGATTGGTTTTTGATTGTTATGTAGATTTATTTGCTTCGGTTTCTTAATCTAGTTCCTATTATTTTTCTTATTTTTAATATTCTATCTATAATTTAGTTGTGCTTCAGGCTTTTGAAGGGTTTGAAAGCACAATTTTATTGGCAACTTGGAATAATTCCAAGCTATAAAGTCATCATGGGAGGATGCAATTTTTTATATCGAGATGATATCTCTAATTGCTCAAATTAGGGGTGGCGAAACAGGTTCGGGTTAACAGGAAAAACCGAACTCGATCCGATACCCGTCGGGTATCGGGTATCTGATACCCGTAAGTGCGGGATCGAGTACGGGATCGGGTATGGATAGCCTTGAATTTTCGGGTATCGGGTTACCCGATCGGGTAACGGGTATACCCGGTACCCGAATTGATACTCGAATTTGATTAATTAGATTTAGGCATTTAGCAATAAGCAGCCATCCCATTTCCACTTGACCCATTTCATTTGCATGCGATTTTGGTTAGTCGTCGTCTCACGCCTGCCTCTGCCCCACTCCACACAAGCCCACTGCCCACACCTAAACCCCGCTAATAAGATTAGGATTTAATACATATTAAAAAAAGATATCAGATAGTTGGGTACCCGATTGATCGGGTGCGGGTACCCGACTCGGGTAATCGGGTACCCGCTACTGTACTCGGGTCGGGTGTCGGGTGTCGGGTGCGGTCATACGGTGGATTTCGGGTTCGGGTACTTGTTTTTTCAGATCGGGTACCCGCGGGTACTTGAATTCCCACTCCTAGCTCAAATCACAATGTTTGTCATTCCCTTCAAAGATATGTTGGCTTTATTTTTTGTGAGACATACATAAATTTATGTATATAAAGATATCATGTCATAATATGATATATATTTTGTGAAAATAGATGAGAAAATACTATTCTCATAAATGTCGATGTTTTTTTTTTAATTTTCATCCATAAAAGCATGAGATTTCTATACCATATTGTCTTAAAAGACTAAGTTACCCCTCTACATGGTCGAAAAAGTTATTGAAGTTGACATGGCTCCCTTTTTTATTTAAATTATTTTCGTTCTTCTTCTTCGACGGTGTTTTTTTGAAAGAAAAAAAAAGTTTATATTCAAATGAGAACATAGTAGGAAGCTGCCTTCGTGTTTCTACGACTTAAAGAATGTACACAAAATCATTACGACGTTGCAAAATTTGACTTTTTCGAACTGTACTAAAACCAACAATCCCGACCCCAGATCGTGTTCTAAAGCCAACGATCGTTGCCTAAGGTTGTGGTCCAATACCAGCGATCATTGTCGACAATCGTATAAAGCCATGTTAGTGTTCAATGGTCGTGGACAACGACTGTGGCCAGTGATCGAGGACCACGATCATCGGCCACAATCGCGGACAAGGATCATTGGACCATTATCGTGGACCAGGATCGTTGGCCACGATCGTGGACCACTATCGTGTTCTTAACACCATGACGTTCTCAATGACGACCTACGATAATGGTTTACTCACGATCACGGTGTTCTCTCACGAGTGGGCCATCTTGAGTGAGTCCAACATTCTCTGCACCACCACGGGCTTGCACTACTGTGAGCATTGAAGCTCTCTACCACCGTGGGCGTGAGATAAAAACGTTAATATTTATTAATCTTGTTTGCTAATTTTTTTATATTAATTTCCTAATCTCAGATGGGGATGCAACGTAGAATGATATATTACAACGGTCATTGGGACCGATCGACATACATAGACGAGGATGCGATGATTATCAGCGTCGATGTGGACACTTTTTTTCTTTAAAAGATGATCAATAATGGTTCCCCGTTTTCCCCCACGGTGACTCGAACCCCCGACCTGTTGGTTGGAAGGGAAACTTCTTACTAACTAAACCGCGCAACTTGACTCTAAATCATCTCATGCATGCGATTAGAAATACATTATGGAGTAATACAAATTATTTTCTTTACTATTTCACACATATAGACGATGACAGACAAGTTTAAGTTTTGCTAGGATGTGATATGGAATTACTTCGAATGCTAGCTGAACATATATCTATTTCGGCGATTTATGTCATTCAGAGAGGTAGTCAATCTGCCCCCGGAGTAAATGTGAGAGGAAGCAACTCGGGACTAGAGCACCACAAAATCCCTCACATGCCACCTGAAGATGAGACGGGGAATAACTCTAAGGATGAGGAGGATAAGAGACATAGATATGTCATTGATATTATAACTTCAGAGTTCTTTGCTTGGATTCGACAACCGCCACAAATTGATTGGATTTTCTGGCACCGAAACATCTCATCAAACCAACAGGCTATCTGTGAGGAACATGCTGGAGGTGGTGACGATGCACACTGAACACATGAAATTGGCTCATCTCAATCCCTAATTTTGACAATGCACTACCGTTGGGCCGAGTCGAGCCGTCTCTACCAGCCATTGGTGTACTTTTGAAGGGGTCACATTTCAGTCCAAAAATGGCTTGAAGATGGTCGTAGGCATGTATCATATAGAGAACAAGGTAGAATATACCAGTGATCGTTCTGCCAGTGATCGTTTGGAGTATATTTGTAAGCAAGGAAAAAAGGGTTGCAATTTCAGATTGTGTGCTGTTATGGGTGCATGTATCTGGAGAATAACTAAATTGACATTGGTGCAACGCTGCACTCTAACTTGGATTGTATTGTTGAAAGAAAGGTCAAAGCTAAGGTTGTCGCTATGTATTTTACTCGTAGATTGGTGGGTGAGGGGGTAATTTTGAGACCGAATGATATGATTGCAGATATGCGCAGATCATATGGTATTGCCAAGACATACAATTTCAATTTGAACTTGACGAGTTTAGCAATCGAGATGACGTATGTCGACTTTGATAAGTTGTATCAGAAGCTCTCATCGTATCTGTATTTATTGCGTTAGCGAAATTTGGGGACGTATTATTATATTCAGTTGACTAGAAAGGTAGTGTTTCACTACATGTCCGTTGCTCTCGAACAGTGTATCCGTGCATTCGAGAGCTCCTTTCGAGCAGTGATTGTAGTGGATAAGATCCACATGAAAGTAGGGCTGACAATTTCCAGCACGACATAACAAGACGACATAAACAAGCACGAAATTAATGGGTTAGTGACACAATACGATAGTTTTGGATCCTTATCAGGTCGACCCAATAAGGATCTGATCATTTCATATCGTGTTCGGGTTTGGGTTTCGGTCGTGTAGCCAGTTAATAATTAATACTATTAGTTGAATTATTTTAATCCCTTTTCATTTTTTATTAATTTATTGGGGAGAAACGAGAGTTAGAGTTAGACTTAGTGAATTAGGGTTTCAAACTTTTTCACTTCTTTCTTCCATAATTCGCAGTGCCACCTCCATTCCTTCCACTTCAATTGTTCATACCGCCACTGCCACTACAGCCACAGTCCATCATCACGACCACCACCATTTTCGGGCTTCACCAAACTCCAGCTTGACTCAGCGGTGATTCATCATTTCGATCTCAAAGTTGTTTTTCAATCCGCCGATGACAAAGTCGCTTGTGTAAGTGCGAATCGTTGTATCGAGAAAAAATTTGATGTTTTCCGAAGTCAATTTTTTTTAATTATGAAAGAAACTAGTTAAAAATTGATTTCGGGTGCCAAAAAGTAACTGCAAATATGGGGGCTGGTTTAAGCCTTTAAGATATTAATAGTGGCTTATGAAAAGCTTTTATGCTTTGGGTTGTTTGATGGATGGAGTCAGAAATGATCGAAGTTGATTGAAAATTTGAAACACCAATTCATTAAGGCATGTTTATCGTCAAGAGAGTGACATTTGTTGAATGGTTTATTTGTAGACTTTTTTTTTATTGTAGTTTAGTGTGGTGGGAATCTGAGTCATAAAGAATGATATTGGTAATCTGGTATGCTAGTGTGTACTGTGTAATAATGTAACTAATCGGTTACAACTTGAAGTTTTGAAGGTGGCAAAACTTGTTGTAGATGTTGGGATGAAGCTGGAAAATCATGACAAAATGACTTTGTTTTCTAGCACTGTGAGATTTATGCCTTTAGAAACATAGATCACTTGGTCTCTCTATAATTGCCTATGAGTTTGGAGATAAGATGATGTTGCTGATGAGATTTGATCATGATGGGATGATTGAACAAGTTGATACACCTAAGTCTTTTTGTTGATCTAAATCCTAGTACCTGATTCTGCAGGATGCCGAATCTTATTTTCTTTCTTCTTCTATGGATCATTGCCATATTAGATTGGTTCTTAGTTAACAATTTTTGTTACATGAATGTTTCATGTATCTGGATCAATAGTAATTAGTGATCACGAGAGGTTCTGTTCACTACAAATTGCTAAACAAAGGTGATTTTTGATTTCTCTCAACATGTATTTGCATAATTCAACTCTCATTGAATCAAAATAAAGTTATATCAATGACCTGCTGCTAAATATAGTTTCTGTCATCCATTTTTCCATTCTAAAGATCAAATATGTATTTTTTAGCTAGGAAATTGGGGTTTCTTTGACAAGTCTTTGTTAAATGTGTATAGGATTTTCTTTTATCTTCATATCTTTTGCCATAGTTCCATCTCAGTCGAAACATTCAGTCACTGGCATTATTCTATCCCTCTTTTGTGTGTGAGCTAACAAGTGACATTAGTTAAATGCATTAATATCATTAGTGAAACATTTTTCTCTTGTTGTTTACAATTGTAAACTTGGTGGTGTTAATGATGGTTTCTATATCGTTACAACAATAGTATTGTCATAATAATTATGTTAGCTGCAAAGTTTATGTTAATAATTTTTCACTATTTTTTTGTCAGTTTTCTTCTTCTCCCGAGTCACGACTCTCAGTATTTAAGAGCCCACTGGCCCATAGAGCAAGCCTTTTTTTTAGGGAATCTTTTTTTCTTCTTCTTTGGGCCCATAAATTAGTTTCAATTTTTAGACCCGTTTCGTGCCCAAACTAGACAATATATACATGATAGTAAGTACAGATAGGTAAATATATGTATTTGCAGTATAATATTGTAGTCAGTTGTAACTGCAATTAACTGTTTTCATTTTTATATTATGTAAACATTATAAATTTCTTTACTTAATTCAATTAACTATATTAGTATGCTAAAGTGAACATCTTTGAATTTGCACTTAAATTGATATTTTTTTAAACTATTTTTTTTAAAGAAGTGAACAACTTTGGGTAATCATGTCCATCAATTTTGGATGTAGTAGTAGCAATAGCCATAGAGTTTATAGAGTGTCTCCAACATTAGCAACTGAAAAGCGACAAATGTTTGACGAAGTCGGGGTCGAAGGCATGGAGAATATGGAGAGTCCCAATTCAAATGCCAACTCACCAAGACCAACACATAAAAAAAATGTAAAATGTATGGAATCATTATAAAATTGAAGTGGGTGGTGATGGTCTAAAGACATGTCAATGCATATATTGTGGCCATAAATATTATTAAGTATTGAGTAAATCTGGAACCGGAAATATGCTACGTCATTTGGGAAATTCTGTTAGAAAGAAAACAAAGGATATTGGTGAAACTATATATGAGGGTAAATCTAAGTTTGATCTTGATCACTTTCATGAGTTGTTGTGTTATGCTATAGTTGTTCATGATTTGTCATTTCAGTTTGTTGAATATGAACACATTATATCTTGTTTTGAATACCTTAAGTGGGATATTAAGATGATTACTCAAAACATAGTGAAGGCTGATATCTTGAAAATGTATGAAAGAGAAAAGATTTGGATTAAGTCTAGATAGGTAAAGCACCTAGAAGGTTGAGCTTGACTTCTGATTGTTCGAGTTCTCTTACTATTGATGGTTATATTTCACTGACATGTCACTTTACAGATAAAGATTGGGTGTTACAGAAGATGATGTTGAACCTTTCTTTGATGCCATCTCCATATATAGGCATAACATTATCTAATAAGTTATTTTCTATGTTTTATGATTGAGGGATTGAGAACAAAACATTTTCTTTAACTCTGTATAATGCTAGTGCAAATGATGTGTCTGTTGAGTTGTTGCTTACTCATTAAATTTGAATAATACACTTATTTGTAATGGTGAATTCTTTCATATCCATTGTTGTGCACATATAATTAATTTGATGGTCCAAGATGGTCAGAATGATATATAGTAGTTTGTTATTAAGATTCGTGAAAGTGTTAAATATGTGTGAGGTTAACAAATGAGGATGCAAAAAATTTGAAATGTGTAAGCTAGCTATCTTTGGATAGTAAGAAGGGTTGATGCAAGATGTGCCTACTAGGTGGAATTCGACATTGTTGATGCTTGATAATGCATTATATTATAAGAAAGCTTTCATGAATTTTCAACTCAGTGATCACAACTACAAGCATTTTCCTTCTTCAGTTGAATGGGATAACATTGAGAAGATTTGTGGTTTCTTGTGCCTATTTTATGATGCTCTAACTTGTTTTCCAGAAGTAACTACCCTACATCAAATTTGTATATTTGTTCGGTTGTCATGTGCTATAATTCATTCTGACAAAGTGGGAATAGTTCAGATGAGTATACTAAAAAATGGCTGAAATGATGCTACCAAAGTTTGAGAAGTATTGGTTAGATTTCAGTATGATCTTCACTATTTTTGTAGTCTTTTATCCACGTTATAAGTTTAAATCTGTGGATTTCTTCTATAAGAAGCTATATGGCCCCAATTCTCGTAAGCTTTTACTAGTGAAAGAAAAGTTGTATGCTTTATTTGAAGAATGTAGTAACTGTTGTAAGGACAATTTTGATGTTGGTAAAAGTGGGAATTCTACATTAAATGATCTAAACTGTGACTTCACATTAAACGATCTAAATTGTGACTTCACAAATGAAGTTTCAGTGGCACTGGTGGAGGTAAATTACTAAGTTTTGTTATATTTTGTTGTCAATTTTGTTGAATTCTATTATTTTTTATTTACTTTTTTTATTTGCATCTTAATTGCAGAAGTTTAATGCTTTAGATGTTGAGTTTGGATTAAGCTAGCAAAAGTCATAATTGAAGTTGTATATGGGAAAAAAAAGGTTGGATGTCAAATCCAATCTTGATACTCTTAGCTATTGGAAATGGTCGCAATTCAAGTATCCACAAGTTGTTTGCATGGCTCGTGATATTCTGAGCATTCCCATAACTACGATTGTTTCCGAATTTATTTTTAGTGTTGGTGGGAGAGTCCTTGACCAATACTGTAATTCACTCAAGCCAAGCGCAGTGGAGGCAATTATTTGCACTAGAGATTGGTTGTTTGGAGAAAAAGGTATTGATATTTTGTATAAGTTAATGTTAACTTTTATAATTATTGTTATAGTTAAATTTTTTAGTTCTTATTTTCTTTCAAAGTCATCAAAAGCAAAATACCAACAAATGACTTAGCCGTAGACTTTCTAAATACTGATGATAACCCTCAAACTGGAAGCTCCACAGCCTCCAGAACCTCCACTATTGCTTCCACTTTCGCTATTTCCTGAAAGCTTCGTAGGTTAGCTTTCATACTTCTTTAATAAAATATTTATGCTTTGTGGTTCGTCTAGACCCCGCCCATGCGTATATATAATATTATACCAATTTTGTACACATATAACAAAAATATATAAAGTAATTAATGTGTTCAGCTTTTTTAATTTCTTCTGTTAAATTGTGAATTTTTTAACTGTCCAAGAGCAAGACAACAACTTCTAGAGAGACTTGAAAGATTGAAAAATATTTGTTGCATGAGAACAAGTGGACCTGGAGCAGAAGTTATTATTGGAAGTTTTGGTGAAGAATACGATATAGAATTTGTGGTTGGGTTTCTAAGTATAGTGACATGTTGGATTTTGTTGATGATTTTGTCGAGGACTATGAAACTTGAATGTTGAATCTATGGATTTTGTTAATATTATGTTGAATCAATTGATGCATTTCTTTATATATGTTTTGAGGCTGCTTGTTTTGTAACCATTGTTTACTCTAGTGGATTATAATTGTTGCATTTGTTATTAGGTTTCAATCGTATAAAATCAGGTATTGATAGTTTCGTATCATAATCGTGTTGTTGTCGTGTTCGTGTCCTATCAATACGAATAGGGTCATGTCACTAACAGGTTCATGTCGTGTGCGGATCATGATCGGGTTTGAATGTAGCAGGTCGGGTTCGTGTTCGGATTGATGGTTTTCTTAATAGGTCGTGTTCGGGTTTGACTTTATCGGGTTGTGTCGTTATCAGGTCGACCTGATAATGACCCAACCCGCACGATTTGCTAGCGCTACCTAAAGGGTAAGAATAAAGATATTTTGATTGTGGTCGTCACCATGGATGGAAACAAAATGATTTTTCCCTTATAGTTGGTATTGGTCCGATAGAGAACACTCAATTGTGGACTTGGTTTCTTTATAACCTGCGTATGTTTTACTATCTATCCAAAAAATTTATTATTGTATCAGACCAAAATAAGAGCATCCTTGAAGCCATTAAAACTGTCTATCTGAATGCAGCACATGCTTTGTGCAATTATCATCTGCAGAAGAATTTAACTCGATACAGAGCTCATGTTGCAACTGTTTTTAAAAATGCGGCATACAGTTATCGGCATGAAGAATCGAATATTATTTTTCAGATTTAAAGGTTCTAAATAGAGATGAGGCTCACAGACAATTTTCCATGGTTGGAGTGGATAAGTAGGCTCGGTCCAAGTGTCTGCTACAGCGATACGATTTCATGACTACAAATGCAACTGGGTGCATGAATTCTCGTCTTTTACGAACCAGATTTCTACCAATATGCTCATTACTCGAGATATATCGCTTGATTGTGGAGCAATGGTTTGACAAGGGACGAGCACAAGGTATATCGAGTGAACATGACCTAAGAACCGCAACTTTTACCACGTTATCTGGTAGTCTGGAGCGTGGTCAACACCTCACTATTATGGACCATTACACGAGCATATAAGGTGGAAGAAACTGGAGCAACTTATGTTGAAAAGTGTGTGTTGTGAGTTTGATCTGGACAAGATCTCATGTTGCCACACTGTTGCCGCAATTGTATATATAATGTAAGTGATAAAATACTCATAAAAAATTATTGAATGATTATTACATGTATGATATAATGTTTTCTTTCGAACAAATGAGAGAAGAGCGGTACTGGTTTTTTAGTGTTTGATTACATTAGTCACTATTTCAAACAACACACCTTGATCAAAACTTGTAAGTAGGGTATTAGATCAATACCACATCCCCTATAATTGGAATGTTCCATTAAGATGTCTAATTGATCATTTGTCAAGCACAAGAGAAGGTCCCTCAAGCCGATCGTCTAAGGATAAGTCATGCTCGTTCATCAATTGAGGATGGGGCGACTAGACCTCGTAATTTGGTATGTGTAAGTGTAAAGCAATTGGTCACAATAAGAGTACGTGCACAACGTTCATTCCAATAGTAATGTTGATTTGAATGTCACTCCCGAAGAAGATGATGGAGCATGTTCAACATGAAAATGCAGACAAAAAAGGAAATATAGTGTTTGTCGGAGCGCGGATCATAACATATCAAGATGTCCGGTGCAGGTAGAGTAGTTGTAGTTCAAAAATATTTAAACATTTACGCCATTGGTTTTGTGCGAATATTGTGCGAATATTTCAACATGATATATGACTCACCCACGACGTGACCACAGTGGTTCATGGTCGTGGGTGAATAATTGTGAGTGTCTGATCGAGGGTGCCTGATCGTGGGTGAAAGATTATTAGTGAGCCATCGTGAACCATGATAGTTCATGATCATGAGTGCCTGATAGTGGGTGCTTGATCGTGGGTGAAACATCACGAGTGAGCCATCGTGAACCACGATGGTTCATGATCATGGGTGCCTGATCGTGGGTGAAAGATCATAAGTGGGTCATCGTGTATAAGGACATGATTGTTAGCCACGAAGGCAGTCGAGAGACACGATCATAGTTGCATGATCGTAGGTGCCTGATCATTGGTGTCTATCGTGAATGCATGATCGTCAGTGTCTTATCGTAGGTGAGTGATAATGAGTGAGTCATCGTGAGTGATCGCATGGTTGTTAGACACGATGGTGCCTTTGACGGACACGATCGTGGTTGACATAAGAAAATTACATTCAATTTTAATTTCATTCAAAATAATTACATTCATTGAAAACTCATACAAACACAAGGAAATTATATTCAATTTTCTACTGACAAGGGAATTGCATTCAATATACTACAAATACAAGGCAATTACATTCAATCTTTTGCTTGAATTGGATCTAGGAACACCACCGAAGCCTTGAAGCTCTAACTGAAGTTTAGAGAGATGCCATTTAAAAAGCTTATAGTTACGTTAGTGGGGACGACTATTGTGCATTAAGAGGTGCGGCAGCAGTGAGAATTAGGGTTGAGGCGATAATGCATTAAGAGGTGGTGAGTTGGCCTGATTGACATCCATAACAATAACGATTTACAGTTCATGTCTCCAACTTTTGTGATTTTTTGACAAATAAAAAAGCTTATATGTATTAATTAAAAACATTGTGTCTATATTTTGATGCAGTAGCAATAACTTTAAATATAAGTGATTATGTTGGTAGTTATACATCTCGTGTATCGCACGAGATATGACACATTCTAGAAATATTTATGCAGTAAATACCTAAATGTATTCATTATCACTATATCATATAACAAAATTAAAAACTATCCACTAAAATACAAAAAGTAAAATTTAACCAGAATTTCTATACAATTACAAATTTTTTGTTTAGCCATTATATCCATACGTACACAATGTTTTTTGAAATTTGAATCAGATCCATCTGGTTCTTTAGCACCTAGTTCATCAATTACAATATATTATTGTAATCACTAAATTCTTTTTAATCTACATTGGTAGTATGGTCTAATGATTGATTGAACTAGTAAGCCACTCATGTAAATGCACGGGGTAAATTGATGGTCCCAAGCAAGTAATTACTAGTGTATGGGTGGAACACACCAGTTAAAAGTTTTCATTTCTTTTTGCCTAAGTGATAACTCTGGACAACTTGATTTTACAGCTTGGTCCGATTAACTTGATATCTGCTAGCAGAGGCAGCTAGCTTATAGCTTGTCTAAGTATTTGGTTTATCAAAAGTAACTGACAATCAGCTAACCTACTGACAGGTGAAAGCTTATCAGTTGGACATATAACTGTCTCATTGCAAAATGTGACGACTTAGCTACTCGCCTATTATGAAAACATTTACTTAGTCAATTAAGACTTAGTCAATATCATTGCACGCTAGTTATGCACGACAACTAGCTATAAGAGGTGAAATGCTTGTTTGCGTAATGTGCAAACAGTGATGACAGTTCAATGACACTTAATTGAAAAGCAGATATTAAACAACACACAAAGTTTAACATGGTTTGGAGTAAATCCTTCTACATCTACGATCTGGTAACACCAAATAATCCATTAACTGTGATATCTTGCTTACGAGTGCAAGGAACCTAACTTCTTGTTTGATTGGTTGTTGCTTTCAGCCGGCAAGAATGTAACCTTATTTTGATCACGAATAAACCAGCAGCGACCAAAACTTTCTTCTTTCAGACGATGAACAATTTGTCACTTACTTGTTTTTACTTCAAACAATTAACTCATACTTTCTGGGTGAGGGGTAATGTTTGAAGGTTGTTCCAACTATCTGAGCAAACTGTTACAATGAAGAACGGTTCTAAAGAATCTATTTACTTAATCTAAGCTTAAGATGATTACAAGAAAGACTTAGATCTAAAGAAAAGTACATGTGAACTCAAGTAAGAGCTTGAGAAGCACCCGACATTGATTACATTTGGTTAGTTTATTATTAATACATGAGAGAGTGCATTGTCGAGCGCTTTTGTCGTTTGTGTTCGTAACAATTTGGTAATCTTCAAAGGCTTGAGATCTTCATCTATTTATAAACCTCGATATGAAATAGTGCCGCTGAAGGAGCATCAATCGGATCTTGACCGTTAATATTGATATTCTTCCCGTTTGAGTTCGCATGTAGTTGTTGACTTGTCGCTTTCACCGTTTGCGACTGCTGGGAGAGGCCACTGAAGAATCCCCTTTACTGCCAAGGATCTCATATGATGATATTCAAATTCAAGTAACACAATCTAGTTAATCTAGTAGAATGCATTTAGACAGGCAGTAGGCAAGTGGATACAGATCCCTAGACATGCTTCTAGAGTTCACATAATTACCTTGTTTTGCGGACTCTTCTCTTTGATTAGTTGTGGTAGATTGCTTGCAACTCCCACCACTCTTCCTTAACAATTCAACTTTGAGATTATCTGACCTATGTCCCTCCAATAGCTTGAATATTGGGTGAGCAATATTTTATCAACTTTAATCACTAGGGTTAAGGGAGGAACAAGATTCTCTAGCTTGTGAAGTGTATAATTTTCACCTCTTACCCCTTATTTATAGAGGTGGTGGGTTAGGTCAGGAATTTAAGAAGGATTAGGATTGGATCTCCTGATGGATTTAATTCTTTAAGTTGATCTCAACTTAATTAATTCCATTAATATTAATTGACTCAAATATATAATTAATATTGCATTGTCCGTCTTGATCCACATTGCGGATATGACTCATTTTTTAATTTATTATTTTTTCGTGTTTAAGATTTCCAATATCCATTAATTAATTATAAGATGCTACTAGCTCTAATTAATTAATTTCATTTTCTAAGAGTGGTCCAGTTCAAAGCTTTATGTATTATAATGGCATTAATTCCAACTACGCAAAGCTTTATTTATTATAATGGAATAATTTCCAACTACGCAGATTTATATAATAAATTCTTTTTTCGAACTCATCTTAGGGATATTATCAACTCGGATTTTTCGAGACACGATTCTATATAATAACACCGCTAGACATTAATTACCACTGCCCAAGATATCAGGAAATACTTAGGATTACGAAAAATATGCACCTATTAATAAGTCAAATGAGTGCATAATCAATATTGTATGATCAGTGTTATTTATATATATTAAGAGATAGATAATCATCGAGTCCTTGTACTTCATTTACAAAGCGTAGAAGTACGTATCTCACTGTAATCCATTTCAGTGCTATACCACACTCAGTGCCATTAGTTGGCCAAGATATACTCGAACTTCAGATCGACACTGCAACCTTTCACGATAGGTTATCCATGTCTATCTAGGTTGAGAACTTAATTTTCTTCTATAAGGAACCGATTGAAAGATTTTATTTGATCCTAGATCCACCATTCAGTCTACAATATAAAAGGGAGACTTGTTTGCTCAATTTTATGAATATATACTTAAGAATAAACATTTATAAAACCAAAAGATGGAAACTATGTGACAATGCTGAATTTCTCCTCAATATTTGAGAAATAAGTTTTAATACAAAGCAGCCGAAATCATGCTTTTTAGGATACAAGCCCTAACAATCTGCCATTTATACTCAAAAAATGTTATCGAGTATACTTCAATAAATTGAACAAATCAATTTTTTTTGCTATATTCTCCCACTTATTCAAAGCAGGTCTTTGATACAACTTGTACTACCATTCTTTCACATGACGAGTTAATGTCTTGCATTTGTAGGCTCCTACTGGGATGATTTGTCCGGTAGTGCACTAATGCATCATTATGTTCTCCTTGTTCTCTTTTTCTTTCTCACTATTTCTCACTCATATATCTATCTCTTTATGTATTTACTGGCCCTCCGGCTCATGATTTTTTTAGAATTATCTATGTCGAGTTATCACAATTGTAATACTCCACTCGGCAACCGTATTTTAAATCATGTTTTTCCACAATTAGGAAGCTTCCTGAGCTATTATCTTTCATGGTTAAGCTTGTGATGTCATCCTACTTCACACTTTACCAAACATAGATCTTGTTCATTAGGTGAACACATAATCAGGGGTTGATCTCTTCGAACTTTGACTAGTTTAGAACTTAGTCGAAAACCCACTCACACTACTTGGTTGCCTTGTAACTAAGATACACTTCTTAGTCCTTTTACGGTACTTGAGTATGTTTACTTACTACAGTCTAGTGGCTTTGACCAGGGTTAGACTGATATCATTGCTTTCTCGTCCACGACAAAAAGCAAATATCAATTTATAACACTTTTTAGCATTCATAAGTCTTTCTATTATGTGAAGAATAATGTACTCGTCTTAATTCCTAAATTTTAGTAAGTATCTAAGAGATATCTATCCTGACCAAGTCCATGCCAAAATTGGAGCAAACCCATTTTCTTGTATTTTACCATGCTAAGGTGTTGAAGCATTTATTTGATATAGAATTTCTTGTAACTAGCACAACAATTTTGAGAATGATTCCAACTTCTCACATTCTTTATCAAATATTCTTGATTGGATGATCACGCTTTCGCTAATCATATCTCTTGTATATATAGTCCTTCAGTTGTTGTAGGAACTTAAATAATCCTGGTCATAGACTGAGTCTAGAAGGCTCTGTTAGACCTATGAATCTTTTCAAGGTTGTGTAGCAACCCTCCCACTATAAGGGCTATAATACTAGGTACAACCTATCAAAAAAATCAAATCATCCTGCTAAATTTCGATTTCTCCTCTCATTATGACATTCTTTTTGAAGAAGCTAGGCATAATTCTTTGGGATTTAACTCCCACTCTGATAAGTAGTTTAACAACTTTTGATTGAGATAACCACTTCTATGATTAGATCATAGATTCTTAATAGTCTTGATATGATGCGCCTCATAAGTACTCTAGATCCTTAGAACATTGGAAAAGATTATGACTTATAATGTATCAAATAGACACATCCAATTCTTGGTGTAATCACGAAGAAAAATGTCACTTTCTCAATCTAAGCTTCTTTGACTACATCTATCAAAATGAATGAATTGGTAGTACTTCTCTTGGCCCTTAATTCATGATTCTTTAAGAATTCCTTGGTCATCTTACCTTTCAAGCAGAGTTCTTTGGGTTTTAAGAAGTTCCAGTCAATGATCCTTCACAAACCCATTGAATTCTATTTGGAATATCCAATCTTTAGAAGCTAAAGTACTTGTCATTCATTTTAATTACTTTGAGATATTCTCTTGTTAGAGTTACATGAAATTACTAGATTTTGGTTTGTTACTTGAGTTGTGCATTGTTTTTAGTACTTGTTTATCATTTGTGACACAATGGACAAAACGGAACACTTTTATAAATAAAAGAAATCGATAAATTCATTAAAGGTAAAACTATTTGGAAGCTGAATATTACATTCTTTCCAAAAACAAAATCAGAAACTAAACAATGTTTTAAAAACTAGAAACTAAATCTACTACTACGAAAGCAATAAATAGGCATGAGCTCCCACTGCAACAACTCACACTGACATCTCATCTTCAAGAAGTATCCATATTTTTTACAAAAGGAAACAACACATGATTAATGACTCTCGTTATCCACTACTCATGAATAAGTATATAATAGTCCCTAAACATTATTTACTTAGTGAACTTAAGACATACCTTGACCATTCCTCTTTTTCGAAGTGGACAGTTATTCTTCCAATGTTCTTTCTCACCACACTTAAGATATTTTTCAGTTTGCTTCTTCTTGTCATCTTTCTTGCCCTGCTTCATTCCTTTTTGGGATGTAGATGTCGCATGCCCCTCCTTCTTCTTCCCCTTTCTGAATTTTGGCTCGAGGAAGAAGGAGTGGCTGCCATCAAAGTTTTCTTAGTTTGTGTCATTAATCTTTCTGTCGCTTGCATCTCAATCAGCAGTTCTGGAAGAGTACACTCTCTTTTGTTCATATCAAAGTTCAATCTGAACTGTTGAAAACTTCTTGGTAAAGATTAGATGATGATATCAACTTGGGAAGTTGGGTCAATAGTCTCTCCCAATATCTCTATATCATTGAGATAAACCATCATCTTAAGGACATGGTCCTACACATGTGTGCCCTCTTTCATGGCCACATTCATGATATTTCGAATTTTCAATGACTTGGTAGTTCAATTCTGCGTTCCAAATAGGTTACCAAGATTCTGCATCATTTCAGTGGCTGTCTCATTAGCTTTGCACCACTTAGTGTATGCCTCTTTAACCACATTTGACGCATTGTTTGTAGGAATAGGTGGACAAGGTTGGTTCAAGACTAATTTTATGTCTTTTGTGATTATGATATGACAATATCTAGATTTATTTTCCAATCAACATAGTTTTGTCCTTAAAGTTTGTTGTCTTTTAGAATAGATGAAAGAGGATGGAGCGACATATTGAAGAGGCCGAGGAAAAAATAAACCACACATTTTTACACATGTTGTCACACAAATACGCTTGATACATATTAATTGAAAAAAAACCAAGAAAAAAAATTTAAATGCATCTCACATCAGCTCACATCGGCAAATAGTCTAGAGACTACTAAGGTAGCATGACTGCTATAATATAAGCAATGTTTTATTGGTCACACACTTTGATATATAGACCAAAGACTATTAGGGTAGCATGACAGCCAAATTGTGCCTAAGCTCGTACCATAAATTTAGCACCAAAAAAATATTTTCGTTTTAGTGCTCTTCTTAGGGGAGGTTTTACCACCACAATTGAATTCTACAGCTACCATTTGAGTTTAATCCTTGTGAACTTGTGATTACTCAAAGATCAAGTTATCAAGTTGTCACTAGGGTGGTTGGGGATTCCAAGAAAATTATTTCATAAATAAACCAATTTAAGGAGATCATATATAATTTCATATATATTTTCAAAGAAAATAAATATAATTATAATTACCGATTAGTCATTTTTGAGAGAAATATTTTTGCACATAATTATCAAATAAGCAGATAGACAGATAACCCACTTAAGCAGGATAAATCATTAAACAAACATGATAATTATAACCTATTATATGTCAAGACATTATCCAAAGGGATAATTATGAAAAATAAAATTAACTATTGTGAATCAAATCTAATAAGATTTGATAGGATTAGATTTCATTTAGATAAACTCTAGCTAATCTTATCCAAATCTAATCAAATCTAAACAAAATAGATTTGATAGGATTTGCTAGATTTGGGATAGGATTAAACAATCATATCCAAATTCAATCTACGACAACCGCCAGACCACCGCTCTTCCTTAACAATTCAATATTGAGATCTTTTGGCCTATGTCTCTTCTATAGCTTGAATATTGGATGAGCAATATTCTATCAAGCTTAATAACTATGGTGGAGGAAGAAAATAATACACAGCTACAGATAGAGGAGAACGAAATTCTCTAGCTTGTGAAGTGTGTAATTTTCGCCCCCACCCCTTATTTATAGGGCTGGTAAGTTAGGCTAGGGATTCCAAGGAGGATTAAGACTGAGCCTTCTAATGCGCTTAATTCTTTAAATTGAGCCCAATTTAATTAAGTCTCATTAATATTAATTGACTCCATTATAGAATTAATATTGCACTGCCCGTCCAAAGCCATATTACGAATATGACTCATTTTTAATTTATTATTTCCCGTATTTAACATTTCTAATATCAATTAATTAATTAAAAGTTGCAGCTAGCTTTAATTTATTAATTTTTTTTCCAAGAGTGGTCCAGTTCAAAGCTTTATTTATTATATTGGAATAAATTCCAACTACGCAAATTTGTATAATAAATTCATTTTTCGAACTCCTCTTGGGATATTATCAACTCAAGCTTCCCGAGACACGATTCTATATAATAACAATACTAGTACCGCTAGACATTAATTACTATTGCCCATGATATCATGAATTAATTAGGGTTACAAAAAAACCCGCACCTATTGATAAGTCAAAACAATATATAATCAATATCGTATGATCAATGTTACTTATATGGATTAAGAAATAAATAATCATCGAAACCTTGTACTTTATTTACACAGTGTAGAAGTACGTATCTCACTGTAATCCATTTCAGGCTATACCACACTCAGTTCCATCAGCTGGCTAAGATAGACGCAAACTTCAGATTGACACTGCAGCCTTTCACGATAGGTTGTCCATGTCTATCTAGGTTGAGAACTTGATTTTATTCTATTAGGAACCGACTGAATGATATTCTGTGGTCATGGATCCACCATTCAGTTTACAATATAGAAGGGGGACTTGTTTTCTCAATTTATGATTATAAACTTAAGAATAAACATCCATAACTAAAAGAGGCTAACCATGTGACAATGCTGAATTTCTCCTCAACATTTGGGAATTAATGTTTTTAATAAAAAAAACAGCCTGAAACATGCTTTTTAGTATACGAAACCTAACATCAACCTCCTAGGGGATCTCTGCAAACTCGGATTTGTTCAGCGAAGGTATCAGAGTACGGAAAATTTCTTTTGTAGCTTGGAAGGATATTAGATAGATGCTGGCTGCATTGACCCTTGCTGTCTGGACGTCAGCTGTTTTCATGCTGGTTGTATAAGACACAGTCATGTCTTGGTGTAGCTATGCCATGGCTAGCTAGCTATATCTTTCAACATGTGTCTTATCAATTGTCTTCTTGTCTATTGTCATTTTTCTTGCTGCTTCTTCGAGTTCTTCTTTGATACTTCAATACTTAGAGTATCCTCGGGATCTCGAATCTAATTGTAGACTCCTAGTTGTTATTTTTGTAGCTGAGCTTCCAAAGCAATGGTAGAACTGATACTTAGATAATCAGTTCCCCCTTAACCGAATCCCCGCAAACTTAAAAGACTTAGCTTCCCAACAAATGAGGTGTAACTTATTACAAAGAATGGTTTATCATAAATGATTTTGGTATAAATCAAAATATTATATATTAATTCACGAAGTCTATAATCAGTGAAAATAGGTACACATTTTGATAAAATTAATATAAATCATTATAAGAAATTGACAATATCCATGAATACTAGGGGTGCTTAATCGGTCGGTTCGGTTATAACCGAACCGATTAAGTCGATTAACAAAAAAATTTTACACTAAATTCAAAACCGAAACCGAACCGATTAAACTCATCGATTAACCAATTAACCGATCGGTTAATCGGTTAACTGTAAAAAAACCGATATTAAACTTCAAAACAAATTTAATTATATAAAAGTTCAAAATTAATTTAACTAATGTATGGCTCACAAGCTTTTTTAACAGCCTACAAACCCGGTGGACTCATAGGCCTTTTTAATAGCCCACAAACCCACTTAATCATATGGATTAACTCTCGACTCACCCCATTTTTATAACTTCACCCCTTACTTATTATCTTTCTTCTACCGATGTGGGACAAATTGTCAAATTCGAAATAAGGAAGAGGGAGAAGAGAAGGGAAAAAAGTTCACAGAAAAATATATGGAAAACGCAGCTGCTGGGTTTCAAACTCAGGGCATTAACAAGAGAGCAAGGCGCTCTATCCACTCCATCACTTCAGCTTTTAGTATAAATAATAAACATTATAATACGTATTTAGTGTTTTTCGATTTTTCGGTTATGACCGATAACCGATCGGTTATAACCGATAACCGAAATATTCCTTAATGGCTAACTGAGACCGAACCGAAATCGAAAATTTCGATTTGGTTACCGGTTAACTGATAACCGACTAATCGAATTATCACTCCTAATGAATAAACTCTAATTTACAAATTTAAACTCAAATTCAAAAGATTGTTCTTCATATGTTACTTTGCGTGCCACTTTTTATACAATTATAATAACACCTATATATTTTTCAACATTACACATTACACATTAGATTGCGAATAACTTTTCAATCAATAATGTTATGCAAAATATAATATTATTCCATGCCTTGATTATCAATAAATACTTTTTCTAAGTGAATCCTATTTTAAATAAGAAAGGCTCAAAGAACCCCTCAATGAAGCCAAAAAAATGCTGAAATCAATCAAGTATTTCTATGTTTGTTGTTCGGAGAGGCTCGAGAAAATTTTAATATATGAAAGGCACACTATAATGCATCTGTCCTAATTAGATTCTAAATACAACTAATATAGCTTAATTATATTTAATAAACTCTAGTTGGGTTTCATAAACTCTACATTTGGATATCTGCAAAATTTTGCCTTAATATGAATATAGTATGTTGAAATATTTAATAGCTACAAGTGTCTACCTTTTTCATTAAGATATATCACAATAACTTGTTGTAATTAGTTAGCCAACAGAAACTAAGTAATAAACTAATTACCACATTAATTTTGTTCCTAAAAATAAATCAATAACCCACACTTGCAAAATTAAATGAATTTGAAAGACAAAAACAAATTTAATTAAAAGGATGATTGATGACATAGTAGTTGAATATGGCATGCACATGACGCTAATTTGTGAATGCCAGTGGAAGAAGACACATTACTCGACTATCTATGCCTCCAAATATTTTAAATTTAAAATAAACATATGTAAAAAATAAGGTTGATCTACCACTTCCAACAAATTCCAAATGTATTATTCAAGTAGCTGGTAATTGAGAATATCACTAAACAAAAATTAGAAACTAAAATCTCCGACTAATCGTTTCTTTTTTTTCTTTCTCAAAAAAGTGCAAAATAAAGAGCCTAATTACTGCAATTAACGTCTGACCGATATTCGGAACCATCACGGCCGTCACTTTCTCCCTTCAGAATTATCCTGCCACGTGTCAAGATTTTGATCGGGCGGACAGGATGGGATCTTCCTCGCCACCATCAGCCCGCACAGCAAACCCCCGCCGTTGGATTTCGCCCCTTTCATCTTTCCCGCCATTTCTCGGACGCAGTTCCACTCCTTCAGCGCCGTCGAGGCCGACGAGGACGACGACGTCGTGGAGTCGGCGTCGGCGTCGGAGAAATCGCACGACTCTCCGCCTGAGGACTGCTGGCTCCGCCTCGATTCGCTACGGCTGAGCCTGCGCGACTCCCGCGCCTTCTTCTCCATCAATTCGCGAAAGCTGACGGCCGAGACCTTATCCAGGATCGGATAATCGGAGGAGTAGTAGACCGCGGCGGCGATGTTGAGGACGCCGAGGAATCTGCCAGAGGGGCGGCGGATCTGCACGGCGGTGAAGGCTGGGGTTCTAGTAGGGCTCTCGGCCGCGGGGGCGCGTGGCATGAGGGACGTGCTGAGGAGGAAGCGCACGGTGCCGATGAGGATATCCTTGATGTAGCCAACGGCGAAGATCTCGACGGAGACGGCGGAGGTGTCGCCCGAGACGAATTCGTCGGAGACGCGGAAGAGGAACTTGTCGT
>JAYDZE010032538.1:0-27242 GCA_034509125.1 Monilaria moniliformis
TTCTGTTTTTGTTGTTCCCGTTTGGTTTTTGGTTTCGATTAGGGGCTATGATGATTTTGCCAGATCTGAGCCTATTTTTCCCCCAAAATTTGTTGACTCCGTTCTTGGGTTTCTTCGTTGATTTTCTGCTTTCGATTCTGTTTTTGTTTGTCTTCGTTTGGTTTCTTGTTTCGATTTGGGCAGTGGATGTCTTCTTTTGGTTTCTTATTTCGATTTGTTCTTCTTTGTATTTTTTTCTTCATTTGGTTAATGATTCGATTTGGGCAGTGGGTTTCCCGTTTGGTTTCTGATTCCGGCCATTCATGTTTTCCGGCGGCGGTGGTGAAGAGGCCGGATGGTGGATGGTGGCGGTGGCAGTGGTGAATTACAGTTAATTACATTAATTACGTATGAATTAATTTGATTTAATGATGCTTTAATTATAATTAAATAAAATTAATTTTATTTAATAGTCATTTATATGGCCGATTAATAATTGGAACAGATTAATAATTAAATTGTGTTTTACTAAAAATTGTGTTTTACAAAAAAATTGTGTTTTACTATTAATCACTAATTAATTATTAATTAATAATTGGAATAGATTAATGATTGGCAGATTAATAATTGGAACAGAACAATAATTGGCCGATTAATAATAAAAATTGTGTTTTACTATTAATTACTAATTAGTTATTAATTAATAATTTTTTAACAGATTAATCAATCAACAAAATTAATAAACAAATGTAAATTAATCATCAATTTTGCTTAATAATTAATTATAGTTAATTAAGCTAAATTTGTATTAATTAATAAATCTAAAATTTAATAAAATTTGTCTAATAATTAAATAATTCATCATATCAAATAAATAAATAAATATATTCATATTTTGACAAGGGCAAAATGGTCATTTTACATCTTATCTATAATATAATCTAATCTATCAAACACCCATTTTATTATTATCTTGATTTTTATCTCACCAACCAAACAACAACATTAAATCCTTATCTTGTCTCAACAGTAAGTTTTAATCTTAAAGCTCATCTTGTCTTATCTATCTCGCCTTATCTTATATAGGCTACCAAACAGACCATTATTGGTAATTACAAGAATTGCATGTACACCATGTATAATTTAGGTTTGAAACCATCCGGACGAAATGAGGCGCGCTGAAACAGTTATGGTTAAACCTGATATCTCTGCATACTTAATTGAAAAGCATATATATATATATATATAACCTCAGAAACAGCAAACGGGCTTACACAAAACTATACATGGTGTATCTCCACTCCCTGTCACTTTTTATTCATTCCAATAAGTATATAGATGATAATGAACTCAAAAATAGAAGGGACTAGTAGCAGCAGCAGCGTAGTCGACAACGGATCGAAGATCTTCCCAATCTGCGTGCCTCAAAAACTCATTGATGTCACTATGCATACTATAGCTCGAAGATGATTGATGATGCTGCTGCAGATTCACCACACTAGTCTCAGTTGCCACTTGCTTCTTCACAAGCGGAGCCGTGAAGCTGATGTAGCTCCGCCCATTCTGATCATGGCATGACTCCGCGCTGCATGTCTCCGAGCTCGCGGCCGCGGCAGTGCTCCTCTTCGCCGCCGCCATTTCCTTCCAGTCCGGGACGCACTTCCTGTAGGAGGCGCTGCGCTTCAGTATGCGGCACAGAGTCCAAACTTCCTGTACATAGAAAAACAAAATTAATATAAATGAATAAATATCTATATATATATAGTTATGAACTTATGATTATTTGGGGATGGGAGTTAGTATTGGCCATACTGCTTCCTGTTTGGTGGTGGCGATGTCATGGGGGGCGGGGAGGCGGAACTCGTGCATCATCCAATCGGTCTTGGTGCCCTTGCCGGCGGAGCCGCGGTAGTAGACGAGGGACTTCTTTAGGCCAATGCAGTCGCGGCCCGACGAGTAGATGGGGCGGTCGATCCCTGTGGCCTTCCAGAACCCCGACCGCGTCACCCTATTTGGCCTCATGCTGTTCTTGTATTTCCTCCCTCTTCTGCAGAAGAAGTACCACTCTTTCTCCCCTGAGGCGCCGTTCGATCCTGCCCAAATTATTATCATATCTGTTATTTTATGTCATCCACAAACTGATCAATTTTGATTTTATCTTTTACTTCAACAACTATGTATCATATCACATTAATTAACAAAATCTACATATTCAGAACATGTAACATACTTGGAAGATCCCAGGGGTCGAATTTGTAGATGTCGACGTGCTTGATGAGGTCGAGGCGGATGGGTCGCTTTTCGACCTTGCGCCGGAGATAGAACCCCACGAGCTCTTCGTCTGTCGGGTGAAACCGGAAACCGGGGAGCTGTGCGTCTTCATCCTCTTCCTTGGTGGCGCAGGAGATTGTGCTGCTCATGTTTTCCACTTCCATGATCGAATCAATCCACCGCAAACTATTACTTTATTCTCCACAGATCGTATATGTATATGTAGTGCCAATCAATCACCTTTTTTTCGTTGAATTTTCTGTGTGAAAGGAACTTGGTACTTGAGGTTCACCTTTGAAACAAGAACATTCTCAGCAATATATATATATAGAGAGAAGTGTGCGTATAATGTATGTATTCTGTACATAATAATCAATGTGTGTGTGCGAGAGAGAGAGAGAGAGTTGAAGTATTGAAGAGGTGTGGGCGAGCCGACCATATACACAATATTTAATTTGGTCAGTCAAGAGTGTTGACTTGTCGCATCCTTGGTCCTGATGTTTTTGATTTTGGAAACTGGAAGAGGTCTTTAGTGTTTAATGAGATCACCATCAATGCCATTTTGGTTTATATTAATTTTTAAGTGGACAGATTTTTTTTTTTTTTATAGATAATAACATCAATATCCTTGGTGCTACTAATTCAACCTACTGCCGACGTACCGTGACATCACTCTGGAACTTGAAGTTTTAGTTTCCACTCGGAAAAATTTAACTACGAGTTAGGCAAATAATAGAAGGATCTTAATCTTACCTTCCCACGAAGTTCTCTATCCCACCATTCCAACGTACTATTTGTGTACCATCACTAAAATTAATATAGAAATAAAAATAATTATAGACAAGCAATCCTAATTATTGAGGTAGAATTTTACAATCACATAATGAGGGTACTAACAATTTGTCAATCAATCAATCAACACATGATATGGCGATTCTTTGAGCACCAGTGAGGTGGTATATTCGGAGAGCCTTTAACGCTCAAATTAGTAAGGCGGTATAAACCAATACGATAATAGATGGGAAATATATATATAACAAAATAATGAGTAAAATAGAATAAATATCAAAGTTCGTTCGAGATTGCAGAGATTATATATAAAGGCAACGATGAAGAACCTCAAGAGTGAGAAGTAGACGTCGGTAGACTAGGAAGAGAGATTGAGAGTCATTGGAATAAAAACTAACATAAATTTTGGTTGTTGAGACCATTTCTAATATTTAATCGTCAGAATTGATCTATTCTCAACTTCTAATAACTTCTAACTTCTGAACAGATAAATTATGGCGATTCCTTTTTGTAAGGCACAAACAACATTATTTTTTCTATGTAAGTTTGTTTTAAAAAAAATGAATATATTGTGAGAATCCAACAAGTCAAACCAATTTTCTAAAGTTGAAAAATAGACTGGAAACACAATTCATACAATTATAAATTGTTGATTAGAAGTTTAAAGTGGTATTAATCCTATTTATTTAATATAATTATGTGATAAACAATCACAATATTTAATCACAATATATAACAAAAATATATAAGAAAAATCTCATATATGCAACGGTGAGAAGAGTGCACTATTCTCCAGTAGAATTTTAACCATGAAAAGTAACATTCCAAACACTTTAGTTATTAAGGGTTATTCTTACATTGTAGCATGAATTTAACTATACATTGATTTATAGTTTAAGTTTACAAATATAGCATGTATTATATCTCTATTATTTATTTAATAATTCAAGTTTAAAAAAATTGGCCAATTAAAGCTGATGTGCATCGCAGAAACTTGTGACATATAATGTGGATAAAACTTATGCATTTGTTGAAAAGATTAATGGCAATGTTGCCAAATTAGCTTCCATGGAGACATGTAAATTTTAGTTGGCCGAAAATTTTGACTCGAGCTATTAAATGAACAAAAGAAATAATTACATACTATATTTATAATATCTATAAGCCAGACTAAGAAATCACTATAAGGTCAAAGTTGGAGTTATAATTTAAGAACATTTTTTAAAAGTTATTTTATAACCTTACTATATAATTTAAATTTCATACAAGTCAACTAAAAAGAAAAGAAAAAAAGCAAAAATAAAAGCATAAACATAAACGAAGAAAATTGTTTTGAAAAATGCAAAAATGCAAATTGTACATGGAGTGAGAGACAAAAAATGGATCATTGAATCTCAAGTTACCACTTTTATGTTCTTATATATTTTAATTCTAATTTTGTATGCTTTAGTTGAATTTTATTTTCAAAAATTTATTGTACCTAATTAGAATATAGAATACTTTAAAAAAAATTAATGTCTAATTAAGACCAGAGTATACTATAATTTTGAAGACTCCATTACTCAAAAATAAATATTAATTAGATTTCTTAAATCATAATAAATTTTATTTTATAATAAATATTATTAAAATATATAATTTATTGGTAGAACGTGATAAATTATATATATATATATATATATATAATGGGTGTATTCAAATTATAAATATTTTTCAATGCATAACTAAGACCATTTTTTGTCGTCGGATTTAGAGATCCAACAGCTTGTCTTTATGCCACGTGGCAGTATTAATATAATTATTATTAGCCTTAAGGACATTTAGGTAATTCATCAATTAATTGGTTATGATAAGTTACAGATTTTATGGAAATTGATTATGCTGCTCAAATGTGGGATATTTTTCAATTTTATTTTTTCCTCAATTTGCGTTATAATGATATACATTCAACGTTACGATGATTTGCAGTCAACGTTATGATGATTTAACTTCAATGTTATGCTCAAGTATACTTTCGAATTTGTAATGCGCTCTTTTATTTTCAATGACAGTTGATACATGCTTTCTATATCCTAAAATATCTCAAAACTTTAAAATTTTCACATAACTCTCTCGATTTTAATTATTTTTCACAAACCATATATCAAATTAAAGGTAATTTTATGAGGATCCTAACGAAATCATAATTACATATGTTCACATAAAGAAATTTGTATGAAAGAATGGAATATATTAGTATCTCGGCGAAGTTGCGTTATAATGAAGTAAATAATGGAATATATTAGTATCTCGGCGAAGTTGCATTATAATAAAGTAAATTCCTTGTTATGATGATATACATTCCATGTTATGTTGATAAAAATTCAATGTTATAATGACGTTTTTCAATATTACATCCATCGAACTTGTGTTATAAATTAGAGTGGAGAGATATGCTGCAGTTATTATTCCATGTTTTTAGGCAACTACCAAATTTAAAAATGCGGAAGATATTATGTATGATATTTTTAACATTTTGATGATTTATATATTCTGTTGTAATGGTACATGTTTAGTTTAAATCATGACTACCCATTTTTAAATCTAATGGATTATATTTGGTCTTAGTTATACACTAAGGGTATAGTTTTACCATATATATATATGTATAGTGGAGATCTAGTTAGGATTGAACTTTTATTAAGAAATGAGAATGACGAACAAGCACATAAAATCAATGAACAAGAAATAAACGAATAAATATATAATTTTAGCTCTTAATGAGATTCAAACCCATGTCTACATTCATCCAATAAGGAGATATATCTATCGTAGATCTTTATGAATAAAGGGCTGAAAATAATTTTCATTTCTCTTATATATATATATATATATATATATTCACATGCACATCTGCTTATTGAAAATGTGGAGCAAACTTACAAATTATTGATTGATTACTTAATTTTTAAACTCCCCAAAGATGTCAACACAAAGGCTTTCTGATACGAACATAATAACGAACGTAAGATAGGGAAGACTTCGAGCGCCTTTCAAGCTCCAGAATAGGGGACGACGAAGAAGAGAATACGGGACAAAGAAGAGAGAAAGTGTATCGAGAGAATATCCATGATGAAGAGTGGGGTTTTGATTAACTCTTGCTTAATTCATTATGAAAGATTCGACCCTATTTATACTTAACTAAAGATCTAAATAACTTAGATTGCATCCTAACTAACTTAAATTACAATAATTTGGGAGTATATCCCATACTTACAGAAATAGATCAAAGCCACTAATAAGGAGACATAACCAAGTCTAACTCTACACTTTGTAATTCCCTTACCATGCAGGGGTCTTCTACCACTTCGTCTCTAGCCATGTCTTCGGCCTATGTCCACATCCACTCCTTAATCATGTTGGCCCATTGCTCCTCGGATGTCGTAGCCTCTGGATCAAGATCCACCTTGTCCTTAAGGTGGAAGTTAGGAAAATACCGATGCAACGACTCAAGTGGCTCCGAGAAGCATTATCCAATTCATCTGGCTACTCCATGAAGGCATGGTCGACACCCATCGGCTTGTTATGAAAATCATCAATGCTCATAGCGAAGGTACAAAGGAATTTACATTTTACGAACCCCTAAAAAGAAGTCAACCACTGGGCATTTGAGAAACCTTATAGGCCCTTTCTGCAGTCTATTTACAATCCCAGATTGTCACTACAGGATATGTATCTTCTTCATGGCTCTTTAAAGCCATTAGAGGAAGTGAATGAAAACAAATTGGATCGGATATCAAAACTAGAACAAACTGGCATGGAATCTGTTCAACTATTTGCTTTGGAGTGAAGTTGGCACCATCCAGCATTACCGACTCGATTTCGGTTTCGTCCTTAGAAACGCTTGGAGTTAGGGACGTCTGAGCGACGACAATCGCAAAATTAGACCGAAGCATCTGGGCAAAAAATCATGTTCATACCATCATCTCCCCCCTGCACTATATGAATAATCAACATATGAAGCATCACTGTCGACTTTAGCCATGTCAGCTGTTGTAGGCTGTTCTCAACTGCGTGACCTGATATAAGAAGCATTCTTAAGCTGCGGGAGTCTTGCTAAGTGGTCGAGATAATCAAAATCTTGAAAGCAAGCTCCATTATCTTCATATATGACATCCTCTACCCAATGAAGCGGAGCGAATAGAAATTTGAACTTTTTTAAAAAATCAGTCCAACCATCGATCAAACCGTTGGTCATACGCCAACAGAACCAATCGGTGGCTGAACCTGCAACAACACGCAAACGATCATCCGCACGTACCTTGGATAACCACCGCAAAGGCGCCGTTCCATCACACTGAGGACCACGAGCGCCCATGTCGTGCAAGTCCCGTGAGCCGACAATCAATGCTTCTAACCATGCGAACCGGGACTTAAAGGCGAGTGAGTTCAGTGTCAAGGATTCGTTCGACATTAATGAAAGCACCAATTGATACGAACGTAATAACAAAAGTAAGATATGGAAGACTTTGAGTGTCTTTCAAGCTCCATAATAGGGGACGAATAAGAGAATATGGGATGAATAAGAGAGAAATGTATCGAGAGAATACGCATAAGGAAGAGTAGGGTTTTGATTAACTCTTGCTTAATTCATTATGAAAGATTCGACCTACTTATACTTAACTAAAGATCCCAATAACATAGATTGCATCCTTACTAACTTAGATTACAATAATTTGGGAGTATATCCCATACTTACGAAAATAGATCATAGCCACTAATAAGGAGACGTAACCAAATCTAACTCTACACTTTGTGATTCCCTTTCCATGCAGGGGTCTTCTACCACTTCGCCTCTAGCCATGTCTTCGATCCATGTCCACATCCACTTCTTGATCATGTTGGCCCATTGCTCCTCGAATGTTGCGGCCCAAGTCTTCGCTATGGCCTTCTTCACGAGTCTTCTCCTCAGCATGTTCCATGTCTTCACTTTGCTGCTTCTAAGCCCTCATTTTGCCCTCATTTTGCTTAACATTTTCCCAGACCACAGATTTCGTATACTATGCAAAAAATCTGCAAACGCTGATTCAGATAATCAAATAAAACTTATTTTCCCTAATGACTTGAACTGAATTGAATTGTAGCATGCACAGCACAACATGCTACATTTTCGTGTTATTTATCTATTATATTATTTCCCATAATAAATTGTTTGTTTTAGGCCTTTTTCAAGGCCTTCCAGAAGGCGCACACCATTTAATTTGAGAGAGAGAGAGAGAGGGAGAGAGTTACTGCAGCCTAGTGATTAGAAGTGTTGCTTGTGGCCATAAAATTCTCGTTGATCGTGATGGTTTTCTCCATTTAATTACTTCAAATTCTGGTTTATTACTACAATTCGTAAAATGAGTTTTTGATTTTGTGTGAATTGTGATGGTCATCGGCCACGGATATTAAGGGAACGAAGAGATCACAAATAAATGGTGAAAAGTCAAAGTCGAGTACAAAATGTTTGACCTTTAAGTTCCCCTCTGACCCGGATGATCGATCGGCCTTGGTCTTCTAATTACCAGCCTCTGCTTATATCTATTTTTTGTTACTTTGAATATAGACGGGAGCTAAGCTAGAAAAATTGAGAATGATCACACACAATTATATTTTTGTACTTAAAAGTAAGCTTGAAGATCCAAGTTACATTTTATATGCAAAAAGTACAAATATATACAAATTAATATAACTTTAATTTGATACTAGCAAAAAGAATTGTCCAATGATCACCAGGGCATGCCAGGGCCGGCTCCGTCCCTGTATAATCGGCTTGCTGCACCAATATAGAGAATGTGCCCGTGACAATGAAAAATCTCTCATTATTATTATTATTGTCGTCGTCGTCGTCGTCTAAACCTATAGACTCAAACTCAAACACAGATACGAATTAATATTGATTAAGCGCATCTCCCCAGCAGTGCAATATAAAACAAATTCAGAATTAAAAGCTGAAAATTTCACCAGCTTTGAGTCAATTATGATATTAACTTTAAAATTTTCAATTGAAAATATCTAGTTCCAAAAACTTTCGGGCTCTAGATTACTGAATTAGGACAGAATTATATGTGTATAGTACTGCCCTATTTTTTACTCTTGTTTTCCTCACGTACATCTACTTCACTATAACAAAATTATCTAATAATTACATGATTTTAGTGATGTCAACAAATTGGTCATAAATTTTGTTGCATTAATGGCGACTTCTCTTGCGGCTTGGCATGTGGACACGGGGATGGTGCCGCGACTTCCTCTCGGCTCTTTTGCTGTCTTGTTGCTGCTTTTTGCTTTCTTTATTTTTTGCTTGTTTTTCAGTGATCTTTATGTGGATGTTTGAACTTATTGCTCACCACCGCTGTGGTTTGAAGCATTGTACTTTTATGAAAAAAAAAACAAAAAAAATCTATACATATATCTATATATTTTTATTACATTTAAAGATATATGTAATTTTTTTTGTAGCTGCATAAATTAATACACCTTCAAATATTATTAAATTTTAGAATATACATAATAGTTACCCATCACAATGTCATAATTTTATTTAACTACATTTTAAGGTCATAATTTTTCAAAACTCATGTCACTATTGAAATATTTTGTAATAGCGGCTCCAAAAATATAACAACCCCACGACTTGATTAATTATACTTCATTATATATTTGGAGGTCAATGTTCAAATATTTGATTGTTGTTAGTGCGTGTAAGTTTGAGCAACAATAGTAAGCAAAATTGGCTGAAATTATTGGATGGTGAGATGAGCGACAAGTCTAGAGTACGTTGATTACAATGTCTAATAGGATACTACTTATATTTGATTTTGATAAAAAATTGACAATAACCCAAAATTCATACACCTCCAAAATTTTAGTAATTAACTCCAAATTTGATTTGTCAAATATGATGAACAATTTCGAATGCGATCTCTAATATGCACAACCCATCAATTTACATCGCAAGACTATTTCATTTTATAATCATGTGAATTAATAGTAATCGCCAGCTAGGGAAATATACCCCATTGACAAATTAATTCAAGTTGGTCCCATTAATTATGTCGACATCGTTTCCTCGTGAATATCACATGCTTCATTTTTTGATGAGGTGAAAAATGCTCGAACCACAAGTGGTGAGCTAAGAGTCATACATAACAGACACCAAATTAACAAAAGCAAACAACAACGTGAACCAGCAGAGCAACAAAAACAAGCAGACATCAACACAAATAAGACGTGGGGCGCCCACGGCTGAGACACAACTCAAAGAAATAGTAGAAAATTGACACCCAACAAAAGAGATGGGCTGAACTTTCGAATCAACGGATCCATAGTCAACGTACCCGATTTCTCCTTGAGTTTCTTGATCCCGGCCAATCTTTGACTTCATTCAAGTTTTCAAGCATATGTCCTGGTGAGAAACCATTTTGTTTTTTCATTTGAGTTAATTATGTTTTGTTTCTATAGCTAACTTTTAGCATTTTCAAAAAATCTCTAATTTATGATTTTTTTTTTTGAAAAACCCTCGATTAAGCATCTAGCAAGTTAATTAATCGCTTCATCGGATATATCAAGTGAGATATAAATAATTTTTTCCTAAAGTTGGATATTATTTAAAGAAAAAATATGAATTTGAGATATTTTATGAAATACACTGAAAATTAGAATTATAGTTTTCTTTTTCTTTTTAACGAAGATAAGACTTTAATTATATTCGTTTAGTTGGTAATGCACCCTAGATAACTACTATTACTATCTATAGATGTTAATTGGAATTTCATTCGTCCACACCTCATGCATGTGACTTGATTTATAAGGTGTTAGATTTTCAAAATAAGTTTTTAGGACTTTGGATGATTACTGTGCTTTTAGAATATGAGTAAAGATAAATCTTTATTTGTAATAATTTAGATATAGGGTGTGTTTAGTAAAATGGATTTGGAATTGTGTTGAAATTGTAATTTTATGTAATTGAATTTTAAGTTATAATATTATAATTCAATTTCGAATTCTTTGTTTGGTAAAATTAAGTAATTGATATAGAATTGTATTGTAATTCTAAATTTTTTGTTTGGTAAGTCAAAAAATTAACCAAAATTTGACATTACTTTGAATTGAATATTTTTTTTTATTTATATACATTATGTAGCATTTAGAGTATGCGTATTGTATATTTTTTTTATTTATTTTATAAATCTAGCATTAAAGAAATTCATGGTACCAAACACACTCTTCCATAAATATGACATATATTATCTATTTTATATAATCTAAATACATATTTGTAGGCATCAGCATATAGTTAGTTCAATAGAAAATTAAATCGAACAAATCAAATAATTGTATTTTTATCAAATGAATAAATATGTTTTGTTCTTTTAAAAAATTTTGAAGAACAAACCACGAAAATTCTAAATGAAGTGACTAAATTTTTTGATATAATTTAAAAATTAGATGCAAAAAACAAATAGAGGGAGGGAGAGATAGTGGTGTGTGTGTGAGAGAGAGAGAGAGATAAAGAAAGAGTGTGTGTGTGTGCATGAGAGAGGGGGGGAGGGGGGCTTGTGTGTGAGAGAGAGATAGAGGAGTGTGTATATGAGAGAAAGTACGTTAACCTATTGCTTCATTTAGACTTGTACTTTTGATTTATTATTACATTAACAATTTCAACTAACTAATTAAAATTCTAATGAGAGAAAATATAAAGTACAGATGCATACTGAAGCAGGAAAATTTATAAAAGTTGTCGATCACTATTTGAAGCGAGTTAGATATTATCCGCTCATTATATGCTTTATATCTATTAAAAATAATTAATTCAGTAGTGTTGTTTTCACTACTGGATTTTCGATGTTTTGTGGCGAAAATTTCTGTCGCCAATGAGCAATTTTCTGTGGCTAAACAAAATTTGCGACGAACCATGTTCAACGTGAAATTGTAAGTCAGCATCTTAGTATTGCGACACATTTGGTCCAATCGCAAGTTTTGTGACGAACTTAGCCCGTCACAACTGAACAGTCATGAAATATTTTCGTGCTTTATTTTATTTTTAAACAATCGCAATTTCTGTGATGGACTTAGCCCGTTGCAACTGAATAGTCGTCCAAAATAGTCGTGAAATATTTCCGTACTTATTTAATTTAAAATTAATTAAGCGATATGTTTATTTATTTTTAAATAATACAATAAGCGTTGTTTTAGAAGTACTATTTTTACATACGAATGTTATTTTGAGACTTCCAGCCAAACTTTTGGTTTTTTCTTCCTATTAGTAATTTAATTTATTATTGATTATTGCCTCACAAATAATTAAGTTTATATTATATTTTATAAAATGACAGCTTAGAAAATCTTTAGTAACCCCGCCCTACTGGCCGAGATTAGAAGCAGCATATGTTCTTTCCCACTTGTTGAATGGTGTCTCAATACTTTTCTCTATCAAAATTATCATTTGTCCTTATTAATTTTTGAATTATTCTTAAATTATAACACAAACTCTGACGCGCGCTATGAAGTGAACAACATAGATAATTATAGTTTATATTTGTACTTTTTAAGATTTGATATAAAAAATCGCTACGAAAACAAAGTGAAGGCTATAGCTCAAGAATAATTCCCTTAATATATATTTTGATGAAATATCTTAATGTCTCTACAGAAGTTAAATTGTTAATGAATTGACTTAAACATGTAAACAACTTTTGTGTAAATTGAAATACCAATTTCTACAACTAATTAAACTCGGGCCCCAAATGTCATCTCCCTCTTGACATGTGTTTATCTCTAAAGTACTTATGG
Organism: Monilaria moniliformis; assembly: GCA_034509125.1. Taxonomy (NCBI): domain Eukaryota; kingdom Viridiplantae; phylum Streptophyta; class Magnoliopsida; order Caryophyllales; family Aizoaceae; genus Monilaria; species Monilaria moniliformis. The sequence continues at coordinate 12,856 of JAYDZE010032538.1, forward strand.
TTATGTCATTGACATGCATTAACAATGTCATTTCATTCGATGGATATGTGTTTATGTGATTGAGATATACAATTCGAATTCCAAACCAAATATCAAGATAATACTTACGCTACTATGATTGTTGGAGAAAATACATATTGATAAAATGAAAGTGTACATGCATATTGTATTTAACTAGCTAGAATCGGGATGAACTTGGCTTCCTCATTTGTTTTGCCATTATGTATAGACAGCCTGAGAGAACAAATTGGACGATTGATCACCATTTAGGGGCCATGTAATCATAAAAATAACTTCACAATACTAGTGATAGATAAATCAAGATTCGAAGTCAAGATTCTTATTCAATGATATAACAGTCTCATATAAGATTTTACCAGATAATTTTTCTTAATTTAATTAGTCTGTTAATAAATTTAAATATTTTTGTTGACATTTGCACATTATTTTCATGATTATATATATAGCAAACATGTTATTATCATGATTATATATTAAATATTTTCACGATTACCAATACAAAACAAAAACTAAACATACCATTTTAATTGGACTACTTGAAGACAACTATTAAAAACTATAGTTACAAATCATGTTATTGAACAATCTCCCACTTATAACAAATTGATAGGATACGCCCAACATCTAAACCCAAGCTACAGGCCCAACATAAGTGGGCCTCGGAGTAAAACTCGGCCCACAAGAAGTTCGGCCCAGATACAAGCAGCTCGGCCCCAAGGAAGCCCAGATACAAGCAGCTCGGCCCCAAGGAAGGCTTCTAGAAGGTAGAAGCTCGGCTATAACTGCCCACTACCTCCACTACTTCCTCAACCGCCGCCCACGATCTCCATAACCGTCAAACTGCAGTAAAGAGACTTTAACTCGGGCTAAGCCCATGTAAACATTATAAATAGAGATTAGATTAGATGGAAAAGGGATTAGACACTCTGAGAATTGTAACGCACATTAAAGTTGCAAATATATTCTTACGCTTTGAGCCGTGGACGTAGATCTTACTAAAGATCGAACCACGTTAAATCTTCGTGTTCATACTCTAAATTTCTGTTTGTGTTCAAGTTAATCTATCTCGCGAAAATAAGATCGATCAAAAGTTACCACAAGAAAAATCACTTTAAAGGACACTTAAAAATTCTTTAAAAATAATCTGGAGATACGATCTTTCTCTTTACTGATTGTTAAATGTAGAAAATGTGGGGTGAATCCAAATTTTGAAAAATAATAATAATTGAAGTAATATAAAATATACATATTATAGGACAAATTGAGTATATAATTTCACATGACATGCAATAATCACATGACGCATAAAAACCAAAGGAAAAGTTAGATAGTCCTTAGTTATACGTTATGGTTAGGGTTATTTGGGTTGTGTTTGGTCAATGAGGTGTCTCTCTATTTTGGTGTCTTACCTGTTTTTCCCTGGCTTCAAGCAGTTTGCTAATTTGCCTTGTTGTTTGGTGCATGCTTAACATTGACGTATCAATGCCAAACACACTCCAAAGGTCTATAATATGCCTAGTTGATTAGTTACGAATTAAATCCACATCTAGATAGTAGCTCATAATCTCTCTCATCTCTCTTAGATGATATCGGAATAGGGATATTTTAGATTAATGTCATAACTTAAAACACATTAAATATATGCGTTGATGGGCAAAGATTTTTCAGATAATATCAAGTTTGGATTAATCTTATATATATTATTTGTAATTTTTATTGGTATTTTGGTAGTGAATGATTGAATTAAATCTTGGTTCGTCTGATGAATCTTGACATATATGACAATGTAACAAACATTATATCCTTAACTTGAATTATTGAATGCAAAATTATTTTCCTAAAAAAACGAAAAGGTTAGGTATAAAAGATTAGAGTCTTATAGGTCGGCTTATAAGAACAATGATGATAATAAGAATGCATCAACGATGAGTACCTTTCTGGGCCACCTGTAGTTGAGGCCTTTGTTTGCTTTAAACACATCATTTTAGGATTGTATCGCTTTTCATTGTCGAACAAAATAATTTTACATGAATACAAGTCTCACTTATCTCTCTCTCTCTCTCTCTCTCTCTCTTCCTGATCGAGTTATAACACAACCTCTATCTCTCAATTCTGTTGGTGAAATCTAATTATGAAATATGTGATTCTAAATAAACTTCACGAATAATTGTAGTGGAGCATGCTTTATAGTTTATGGTAGTTCTGGAGTAATTAATTTAATATTAATTTATGGTAGTTTGCGGTTTACATATAATTTTTATATTCCGGCATATTAATAATAAAAAATTGAATATCTAAGGCTCTAAAAAAGAAAACAAACATATCATTAAAGAATAAAACTAAAAACGTCAGAATACATGGAGAAAGACGATGGCTTAGGTCGTGCCTCATTAGTGGAAGGAAAAGACAGGCATGGTTCGACAAAGATAGACATTGACCGACTAGGATGAGTGAGTGAGGTTAAGGTTTAATATTTTGATTCTAAATTCCTAGATTTGTGTTCTATGAAGATTTTTGAAAAAAGTTACGAAAATAAGTTACTATTATATTTCCACTTAAAAATCCAAAAAATAACAATATATACTTACAAATGTAATAATAAAAAATTAATAAATATAATCTAATTTTATCAAGACGAACCAAATTATGTGTTAGATTATTGTTGTTGTTTTGTGGGATATGTTTCCCATTAAATTTGGTCCAATTTAATCAACACCACTTGACCTTCCGAGGGTCCCGTTCAAATTTATGCCATACGGTTCTGAAAAAAAAGAAGCTAAAACTTATAGTCTTAATCCTCTCTCTCTCTTTTATTTATTTGAACCAATTCATAAGTTTCATATTAGATTCACATTCTTATTTGTAATCCACTTATATTGAGCCATTTTAAAAGCAATGGCAGACACATATATATATACAAGAAGGGGTTTAAGTTCCTATTAAGTTAATAAAAAATCTCATTTTTATTCATATAATATTTATTGGATTTTTGATATTTTGTGTGAATTATTGTGCAAAAATCCATATCATTACAATAAAACATATAAAATAATTATCTCAAAATTTCGAATTCGAATACATAACCTCTAGCAAAATAAATTTCTGCATCCGCAACTATTTTAAAGAGTCCCTTCCCACCAAATGCAACCATACAATTTAACGTTTTGAGGGGGAAAAATGAAAATTGTGAGCTTGTAACGTTTTTAGGAATTGATATGAGAAGACAATAATTGAAAAGAGGAATTCGAAATAGTTGTGATCCCGTGACTCAACTCTTATTTCGTTATAATTTCTTGAATTGCATGGGATTTGATTGGACCACTCCCATCATTGTAAAGGTAATTCCACTTCACAATTGACTGATATACCACCTTCATGTCAAAAATACAATATTAAGAAACTGTCTTCTTTTATTTCACTTGTTCAATTTTTTTTCTTCCTTTTTCTAGATTGAAGGAAAAACGATGAAAATTCTCCTCTCTCTATTTATTAATTTACAATGCACTAACTTTAAATAAAAATATTATTTAGAAGTGCTTTAGTTGGTGCAGTAATCGTCCATGACCTAACATATTTTAGATATATATTTTATTTGTACTCACAAGTTAATGGTGGTGATATTTTTTTAACTTTCTCAAAAAATAATGTTGTAACTTACAAAATGAAGTCATTAAAAATTTCAAATGCAACCGGTTAATTGATCGAGCTTTTGAGTAGTAGTATAATTTTTTGTGCTCCGAGTGTTGATCATTCGATAGACTAATAAATTTATGTATGTATTTAGGGGATATATATCCCATTATCATTTCATTCGTAGTGACAGATCCAAAACCTACAAATAGAGGACGAAATTCATGTGCTGAAAATTCTCATTCAATGGTTTCTGAACATATTTTTGAACAACATTTTCTTTAGTCTCTAACCGCCACTTCCTATCTCATTCTTTAGATATCTTACATAGCTCTTGCGGCCAAGCTTCTTCGCAATCTGAGAGCTCATTGAGTTGATTTTGAGACTCCACGAACTCGGCTTCCATAGCTGCGAACTACTTCTTAGCTTGTTCAACTCCTTGCTGAGCTCTTCGTTTTCATGACTCGCTTGAGCTCAGCTATCCAAAACAAACAAAACTCACATTAATGCTCTACAGTTCCGGCGGGCGACGGCCATAAAAGGGGCAACCATGGTGATTTTTTAGCGGGATAAAGGGAAATAGGTTGTCGGAGTGATTGGCCGGCCCCTCCCACATCCACCACTGCTCGTACGTTTAAAGCTGTTATATTATTTTTTATAATTAATTTTCTTCTTTCTTCTCAGAAAAATTGTTAATCACGAAACAAGGAGATTTTACACATAATTTCCTATTATTTTGACGATGCCCTACATCAAAGTCTCGTAATCCGCGCCATCTTTTTGTCACCAACATAGCATCTAGGATTCTAATTTCTAGTGGATATCTGAGTCAAATTTCAATCAAAATTTGTTATTTCATATAACTTGGGCCATAAAATTACAAATACCGTACAATTTAAATTAATAGGATATGCATTCCAATGAATAATAGATAATTCCAACTGATCAAATAGTTGACTAACTTTTCGAACCATAAGAGCATATGAAAACGGTCATATACACCGTTATCAAGGGCATATGCGTCCAAAGAAAATTTATTAAAAAATAAAGATAAAAGCAGAAAATGTTTGTCGTGATCAGTAGCTTACCTGGCAATTCGTGCCTGTCCAACACCAAGAACACACACATACAGACGGTGGCTGCCTGAGAGATAGATGCGTACATGCAAAACAGCTTTAATGTGATTCCGTCAACAGACCGCTGCTGAAAAAGTTTGAGTTCTGACTTCTGAAATCTCTCTCTCTCTCTCTCTCTCTCTCTCTCGCTTCTGTAATGGCAGTCAATTCCTGTGACGAGGTGAGATTTCAACTTCTTTTAGCATCCGCACTTGCGTTCTACTTCAGATTGAGCTGCATTTTCGTCCTTCTCTTTTCCAAGTTTATTAGCACTTAATTATTCATTTCGGAGTTCTGCTTGTGATTCAGTTTTTCTGATCCCTGAATGCGATTGTAAGCTACTTAGCTCGACATGTATTTTCAAATGCTGCTTGTTTTCCTTGAAGATTTGGCGCAACTAATTCTTACTTTTTTAGGATTCGTTGTTTTCGTTGTATTTTCTGAGACTGAGAATTAGCCGTTGACTCGGAACATATGGGTAGATTGATAGAGATAAGTTTAAGCACAGAAGATAACTTTGCGATGCTATTTTTAAATTGGATTAAATTTTCAGAACTCTACGCCTTCTCTCTCTCTCTCTATATATATATATATATATATATCTCTCTCTTCAAATATATCTATATCTATATATATATATATATACATGATTTTATCTTTCATTTAAATGGAGCAATTTACAAGAAGTTTGAAAATCACAATCTATTTTGACTGTGGTAAAAATTGGCAAACTGCAATGATGCCGTTGGGATATAGGACAAAAAACCAAAATAGGATGAACTTTTCTTTTTTGGCTGAAGGAGACGAATCCAAAGAGGTTAGCTTGGCCACGATTCACCACACTTTAAACTTGTGCTGTAAATATCGTTATCGGATTTGCTGGTTACAGAATGTAAAATCCCTACTCCGGTTGTGACTTGTTGATTGCTCAATTCTTGTCCCGACGTCGGTATTACATCCGTATATGAGGATTGAATTCTTCACGAGCTGAAATCTAACTGCTATCCTAGTGTGCATCTTGATGTGTACTTCTGCACTCCACTGCTATTAACATGTGCTTTTATGATAAGGCATTTTGCCGCATTAAGATTCATCGTCAAGAAAGAGGTATTTTGTCACCTAGAAAATTGTCATCGTGTAACAATTACTTTTTGCGGTTCAAGCACATTTTCATTGTCAATATATATGCCCAAGCAAATGCACCATAGAATATATTACCCGGACATTCATTCAGATATCTGATTAAGTGGTTGCTAATGAGGCAAATAGATATCAGCTATGAGCATAGGGTAATGCATTAACTTTCCTTAGTTTCTAGCTTCCATCTTGATCGACATTTTCGAGGATCATCTCCGTGCATGTGCTGAAAATTGTTTAGTAGTGTGCATTAGCATAATAGATAGTATTTTGATGGTTACTGAACTTTGGAAGACTTGTGCATCTTATATTACTCAAACTCTTGGGTTAGGGAAGTGTTCCACTCCTCTTGTGCTTTTGTTTAAGCAAGAGTGCCTACTGTTCACATTTAATCATGCAAAACTTGTATGAGAAATAGATGTACACTTCATTTTAAATTGATGTGCTGTGGTATATTTTTGTCAAGCGTGAATGACCACCCATCAACTTTCATTAGATTCACGTGTTCGTTTGCTTAATGTGGTTGATATATTTGTTTATGCGTTTTCTCTTTTCTTTTCTGATGTGATAGTGATGAGGTTCTTGCTCTATTCTTCTGTACTCTACTCTTTGAGTTATGTGATATAAAGAATGACATCAACTACCACTTTTGCAGTGCCAAAATGTCCCTAGTTTTGTGGTTTTGAATGATGGAGGCCCCACTGACCAGCAGTATGAGCCATCCTCAAATATCAACTATTCGGAAGCTCCTAACGTGATGCAAAGTCAGTTGATTTTAAATTCTAAACCTGGTTTGCACAACCATACCAACCTAGAGGTGGATGAAGTGAATAATTATGCACCATGTGTCTTGGATGATGATATTGAGAAAGGAATGGCAGAAAGTCTCAAGTCCAATGACGAAATTGTGGCTAATTTAAAGTCTGATGATTCCTTACTGGTATGTCCCTATGTTCTTGTTGTTTATGCTTTTCTGGTTGTAAGACCTTGGAAATGTTACTAAATAAGAGAAGTGGTTTTATGTTCTCACTGATGATAATGTTTCACTAAGATACCACTGGATCCTGCCATACTTTGACTAGAAGTAAACAACTGATTGTTTTGCAGAAGACATTACATAGAGATATCTGCTTACATATAGGGGGAAAATTCATGCAGCTCTTGATGAACCATGGGATTGAGTTACCCAAGTTCACCTCAAGAGGTAGTAGTTGAGCAGTGACAAGCACCATCATTTATGCTTTCTTGTGATGATTATTATATTGCAACCTGGATCTTTTCTGTTCAAAAAGGTCTAATGCATTATTTTTTGAGGTTATACAACTAGGCAATGAACTACTGAACTTATATGCTTTAAATTTGATACTATTGGTTATTCATCCATGGTAGTTCCATACTCTTTACTTTCTTTTATCACGTTTAAAAGTAACTAACTTGTACATGTAACACTATTTGAGCTTAGCCATACTATATATCTTGTTTCTTCATTTGTTATTTTCCATAATATGACCCGTGCTCTAAGGTTCACAATTTTACATTCCTTATGGCAGAAAGAGTCTATGATACAGCTTCTAGTAGGTCAAGGAAATATAAACGATCTCACTCATTCAACTCAAGAAGAGTACTTCTCCTGTTCTCAGTCATGTAAGCTCAAAGCATATCCTGTACTTTGGTTATTGAAGAGTCTCAATTTAGTTTACTCAAGATTGAAATAAGTTCTCTCATTATGGGGAGAGTATGATTAAGATGTGATGTTGGAGACAAAGCATAGGGCAAAGAGTCTTCAATAAACTAGAATATGAAACTGTGCCTATATTTTTCATTTAATAAATTATTGTCCATAAAAATCTAGTAGCCAGCAGCTCCCTCTTGATGGAATGCTTTAGCTTCTGACACCTAGCACAGTTAGTCCTGTGTCATATACGCATCAAATAACTGTAGGAATTAGATTAAAAAAAATGTGCAACTAGATTGAAAAATCTTTGATATCAATGGTTGAATTAGAGTCTGTATATCCTTTGATTACCAAAGAAATTAGTGTCAGAAGTGTGAATGACATAGGAGTTGCTTATATGCTTGAGCAAGCTCATATAGGCACTTCGAACACCATTGACATGTTTGTAAGTCTCTTTATTATTGTGGAATATAGGCACTGCATACTGAAAATTCTAAGATTTACGGCATTTCAAGCTGTGGTAGATCATGAATGAAATACTGAAAAAGCTATTCTTGAGTTATTTGGGCTCTGCCATTTTTAAGCTTCAACCATTTGAGTAAGATGATTGCAACTTAACCCAGAATCTTGGAGCTCTCAATGCGTGCATCTATAATTCATAGTGCTTTTCTTTTCTGTTCCCTAAGTCTTTGGCTCAAGATGCTTATAATTACTTCTTGTTTGAAACCCGAAAACTGTTTTCTTTTCCTCTCAGGTCAAGCATGGGAACGATCATTCTAATATACCTGACACTGAGAGTGAGGCTAATCAGTGACGTATCTGGTAATGCATGACCATTTTCTGCCATCTTTTTGCAATCCTTTGTGAAAGGATCTCTCTAGGAACAGTAGATTTTTTGTTCTTTTACATCATGCTCATTATTTTCGATTCTTGGTTCTGCTTTGTAAGTTTTTCATTAGTGTACATATAGACGACCTGAAACTGCACTTCAGTCAACATCCCATTCCATCTTCTCCTGTATGCAAAAAGTTCAGTCTATCTTGGTAATCCCATGCAAGTTTTGCAATAGTAACTTATTTTATGTCAAAATTAAACTACGATTCCATTTCAGAAATTACAAAGTATTAGCCCTTCTTCTACCACTTGTTTGATGGAAACGGTGTTTGAGCGAGTGTCACCTTTAAGATCATATCTCACACAACAGTGAGACGTTTACACAATCAAAGTTAAAATTTCACCGAGGCAGAGTGAGATAGAGACTAGTATAAATACATGTACTAGTTCAAGAGTACAAGCGAAGCAGTCTGAGGCGAATAATCACCAACTGAAACGCTGTTCCCGACTCCAAATTAATCTGTTTCCTGTGAAACTTGAAGAAGTACATCCTCAACCAGAAGAAAGAGATTTAAACCATGTCATCCAAAGATTTCTAATGTTCTAGCACGCACAGCCACCTCCTTGCTGCTCTGCCTGAGAAGAATTTGAAGTCGACTTCAAGTTCACGTCGACCATGTCCTCCTGTCTTGTCGAGGAAAGAGTCTCCATTCCTGGCAACGCAGCTGCTATTTTCCGAAACAGAGGCTGCATTTTTCAATATACGATCAAGATTCGCACCAGATTATAAATAATCGTTTGGTTGGTAGAATTTGGAGTTTTTGAATTAGGAGAATGGTATTTGAGAGAAAGAACATGCCTGGAAAATGTTTCGGAAAAAGCAAGAATTAGTGCAATTTTCGACACAGAAGGGAAGACTTCTATTTTAGATATTAAATCATGTCGTGGAAGATGGTTTTTTGTTGAAAACAAAGTATCAGAAATGTCTTTCACACTTCCAAATTTAAATGGACCCCTTCTTTAAGAGTAAGCTTTATGAAGTTAATCAAGAATATGCTAAATCCCAGATGCGAAGGAAGTTAGAGATGAACTTTGTTTGGTGATGCAATATTCAGCTGTGAACAGTGAGTATATCTCTACATATGTTTAACACGGACATATTTTAATTTTTTTGTGAGATAGTGTTGAGTGAGTAGCATGGGAGAAGCTCTTACCTTTATATTGAAACCTGCTTTGGCACTAGTTTCTATGAACATGATACCGATTTCACGAGCCTTATTATCTCCTTCTTCGATTGAAACTTGCCTGCAGGAGAAAGCACAAGCTATATTATCAAGATTAGAAGGCTATATACATCATACCATTGATTGCATTTTAGCCACTAACAGAACATCGAAAATTATCTCTCATCGGTGATACATAGATATTTAATCTTATAACAAATGAACACTCTAAATTGATTTTAGAAATTGTAACCTCGAAGCCAACACATTTTCTCAGAACGGGGGAATCTAAGCATATCAGAAACTGGAGACGCCATATATAAAGAGGGAAAATCTCACCTTTTATCAACAAGATCAGTTTTGTTTCCTACGAGAACAATAATAACATCACCACCCCTTTCGGTTCTCACTTCTTCAATCCACTTTGTAGTGTTCAAAAACGACTGCCGATCTGCAAGGAAGAAACCAAGCCAGAGAATAACTGACTCTCACAAATTTTACCTCGTAAAATGAACTAAGGTGACAATTTACATGCTTGATCATCTAATCTGATACACCATCCTCTGTAGATTGATGACATAAATCAAAGTTTATGAGGATACATAACTATAGAAGTAGGAAATAAGACCGCAGACTTGAACCCGGTAGCAGTCTAACAAACCTTATTAGTAATAGTTATTATTCATTAGTTAATACTGAGTTAATGCTTATATCTATCAGAAACAAGAAACAATGTTCGTTCCTTCAGAATAAAAAATATGAGTTTGAAAATGAAATGTATCATCATCGTTTTTGCAGCTGCACTGGAAAATGGATTCTAGGATAATAAGGGAGGAGCCTTTTCAAGGCTAGTTACTTACTGGCAACATCGTAGACCACCACTGCCACTGAAGAATCTCTAATGTAGCTCGGAATAAGACTTCTAAATCTCTCTTGTCCAGCAGTATCCCTGTGATCATCAGAAGATGCTTTTCATTTTAGAATGCATTTAAGAATTTAGGACTATCCAGTAGCACAATTTATAGAGATACACCGATTGACAGTAATGCCTATCATTTACTTAACAATAGGAGTTCACAAACATATAGACTGCACCCCAATAGCACTAACCACAAAAAGGATGAGAAATAAAAAATAAATATTGCTGCGGTGTTAGTTTTTTTTTTACCAAAGTTGCAAGCGAACTGTTCGATCTTCAAGATACATAGTTTTCGACAAGAAATCGATGCCTATAGTGGCCTGCATAACAAACAAAAGGAAAGCATAATAAAATCATATTCCCAGTTAAAGATGTTGAGAAGAATTCATTACTTCTGCAATTATAAACGTTCACGATGATAATTAAAATAAAAGCACGGCTAATATCTTCCACAACTAGAAACTCAAGTACAGTCTATCTCCACCGATGATCATCACACAGAGACTGAACCATAAATCCGCACAGATGCTAAATAAGGAAAGTCGACAACAGAGAGTGATAGTGAAATTGAGGACTCATAATTCGGAGAAATACTGTTGAGACGTGAAATACAGATATATCAGTCCCACGTATTTAGTGGAGAAGATAGATACCTGATAGGTGGTGTCAAATTTATCGTACATGAAACGGGTGATGATGCTGGTTTTTCCGACGGATTGATCGCCGAGAAACACCAGTTTGTACTTGGCTAATGGTGACACCACCGCCATTGGAGAAGCAACGACGATGACGATCAGATCTAAATCTGTTAATCTTAGTCTAGGAAGAGAGGTTAGAGAAATTTATGGAAAATAGAAGAGAGAGAGAGAGGGTTTGGGAGGGGTATCGATAGGTAGGGGCAAATAAAACGTATCGTGGAAATGTAGGAAAGGTTTGGGAAATGAAAGTTTGCAGTAATAAGTCATGCAATGCAATGCAATGCACTCACACACACTCATCTCACATGGAATGCGACTCAGCTCAAATCACTAACTCAGCCACTTTTAGTGGCACTGAATGTCTTTCGTTTTTATTTCAAAGCAATCTTTTTTCTTTTTTTTTTGAAGACAAAGCAATCTTATTTAATAATATATCTATATATATATTTTGGTTATTACGTAAAAGAATATCTATTACTATATTATAATATATTCATAGTTACGAACCACAATTCTTTTAGCTAACCGATACTTTTTCACTTTTCAGAATAAGATATCAAGAAATCGGATTGATAAGATTGATAGGATAAAATATGATTGAATTATTTAAATTATTTAGTTTTGTGTTTGGATTGATTGATTATGGTGTAAGATAAATTAATTAATTATGACTAGAATACAAAAAAATAGATTTTTTTTATAGTGATGCAAAAATGCATAAATTGAGTGTTGAACGCTGCATGAAATCCGAGAGTTGCATGAGCTCAAGTGTGCCAATCAGCAAGAGCTCGTCACAGACTACAACTCCTAGCTGGAAAGAGATAGTGACACGTGGAACAACAGCTGGAAATTTAAAGTCAAGATAGGAGCAGCACGTTGTCCGTATACGTGCACTGCATTAATGTTTTCGGTTTTGCTATGTTGTCTCTTTGTTTGTTTGTCTGTTAGTTTAGCTAGGGTTTAGCATAGGGTTCTGGATCCTTCCTCTTTGATGTATAAATACATGTAAGCTGAGCTTCAATGCTCATGCATCCTATCAACTATCGGCAATGAATGCAGTAGCTATTTCAAGCTTAATGTTTCCTTTACTTTCATTCTTGCTTTTCTTGTTTCCTTTCATTGAGGATAAACAAAAATCAATAATAATTGTTGTGGGAGTATTTTTGGAAAATTTGTAGATTGCAGGATGAGTAAATAATCAATCCAACTTTAAGTGAAAATAATCATTCAATTGGATGATTAGGTGCAGACCAAGTTATATATGACGGGCCTAATCATGTAAATCAAATATTTAATTAATTTAAATTATTTTATCAATCATGTCTTATATCACTCAAATCAAATATCTTCTAAGTTGAAGGCATATACGTTGATTAAAATATATATAAAATAAAAGAAATAGCAAGTGTGCAAGTGATTTAAAAAGGTGAAGTTAATAGTTTAAATTTAAGATATTCGATTAATATTTATTGGTATAGAATATATTATAGAAATGTTGAAATCCCCTATTTACACAAGAGAGTATTTTACATATATAGTACTCACCTATAAATTGAAATGTGAAATAAAATAGAGGACGCCAATGCATTCTTCTTTCTGTACTTTCATTCGTTTTAATAAGTCCTTATAATCTTATTTTTTATTTTATCCAATTCTTATTTAACAAATTTTTTTAGAAAGGTTAACTTTTCTATGATCTATATTATAAGTCATCATTTATTATTTAATCTAATTCCACGTCATATTCTAATTGAAATTTTGATATAAATATTATGAAAAATCTAATAACTTTGAATTAAATTCTAACCCAATCAAAATTTTCTTTCTTCATGCTGCATTTCATATTGAAAAAATCCTCTTTTTTTGCAATGAAAAATTACAGAAAGCAGAGGATTTATGAGAAAGCTTAACAAAAATTTTGCCTTTTATGCAATCTTACCATCAAATTAACGAGTGGAATAGTAAGATTTTGTTATTACATTTTTGTTGAATTTAGTGCCTCGAGATGATGGTTTTTCGAAATTGAGATTAATCAATAACTTTCAGAAAAATCAAAACTTAAAAAAAAAAATTGTAAATCAATTCGAAAATTTGTGACTGTTGAACGTCGCGGGTTTCCAACTTCTAATCTACTGGGCAACCACTCTGAGCATTTGGACGAGGGGAATCAACGGGCTTTTATAATATTTATATCAATTTTTTTTTTTTCGAGAACATTTATATCAAATTTCTAAATATATATGATGTGGAATTAGTTTAAATAATAAATGATGACGTAATATATAGATAACGGAAAAGTTAACTTTTCTACTAAATTTGTTAAATAAAGATTTGATAATAAATAAAATATAAATATAAGGACCTACTAAAACAAAAAAGATTTGTACATAAATCTAACCAAATAAAGAACAAAACTACATGAACCTAAGGATGCATTTCGCCTGAAAATATCAATATTCTGATCCAACATCCAAGTCCTACATGATTAACATGGAGTCCTGTTGCATGCCCTGTTCCGTATACTGTCCTATGAGTAAAAAGCAAGCTCCTAAAAAACTTACTGATGTTTGGAACCCATTCACGAGAACGAATGAGGTATAGTTACCTGTTCCCCGCCTCTCCTAATGTTATAGAGTCTGTCTTGGAACTTATAACTCCTCCTTGTTGAGACGGTATGGCACTTTTGGTAAATTGATATGTTAGTGGCAACCAACGGGAGAGCCACAAGACAGAATGGGGACGGAGGTATACCATCAAAGACATATTGAAGCAGAGAAGTGACAACAAGGGCGGAAACAATGACAAAACCCTGCATGCATGTTGAGTATACAAAATATCAGCAAAAGATACCGAAACCGATAACAGAATGTAGCTACTTCTGGGCATAAATGTGTAACAGAAAGTACAGGAACACTTCCATAGAATAATATTTCATCAGGGTTCTTAGCACTAGATGGTTTACTAGATCTTTCACCGATGCTTAGAAGGACAGCAGCAATTATCAGGAGCCGTTTGGTAGTCATGTTAGAATTGAGTAGGATAGTGAAATCATGTTAGAATTTAGGATAAAATTTAGGATTGAGATTAGGATAGGAATTTTATTGTGATGTTTGGTAGGTGAGATTAAATTCAAGA
>JAYDZE010032649.1:0-27240 GCA_034509125.1 Monilaria moniliformis
GAACCGACCAAATTGATTTGATCTGAAAGTGTTGTTCACGACTTTCAGAGAATCCTGTTTTCGATTGTTTGTTTCTTATTATCCTCCACCCAGAAATTTCCTACACGCCTGGCGCCATGCATTGTCAATGGCTGTTTTTGGCCGTTTTCGACCGTTTCTTGTTTATTTCTTACCCAACACCCTGAAACACTGAAAATATGTGCACTTGGTCCAAAACCACAAAAATATGAGTTATAACAATACAAGCTAAACGGAGTAATGCACGCAAAAACACTGAAATATGCAACAAAAACTCTTCAAACACTTGCAACATTGAAGCTACAGTCACAGAGCTCGCTGGAACCGTGCACTCGTTCTAATTTGCTCGTAACAGTCACACATAAGTCCCATTAAAAAAAAGTCTCAAATAATTTATTTGAGCCAATGTCCCAAACTATCAATTCTTATTTAACAAAAGTAAAAAGTATATACCTAAAAATAAAAAAGTTAAAAATTAACCAACTTTTTTAGAAGGGTAAAAGCTAACCATTTCACAATGAAGAGAATTCGAAGTTGTGAGTTAATTATATAGCTAACAACACCAATTCACAATCGTAAATATTTGAAGTTGCGATTTACTACCACTAATTCACAACTGAAAATACTCGGAATTGTGAATCGTAACAAAAAATCATTAATTTATAAATACACTAATTCATAATGAAGAATACTTGAAGTTGTTAATCGTAGCCAAAAACTACTAATTCACAGACGAGAGTATTATAACTATAAATCATAGCAAAAATCAATAACTCACAATCGAGAGCATTTCGAGCTGTAAAATACAAGATAAAATAGTAAATATGGATACTTTTATTTTTTTATACTAATGGATATTTTTTACTTTTATAATATTAATTTGGACATTTTGGACTTTCAATCTAAATTTTTATGTAATTTGATTTAGTTGTTAGAGACTAAACTAAAATTTTGTCGCAAGCAAACTAACTGCAGCGTCTAATATGCTCCTTACGTAACCGGGCCCGCGGCCAAGTTTGGAAGCCCAGAATAAGATTTCTTCTTCCAACATGCGAAATCAGTAAATACTAAATAGCAGAGTGAAGTGAAATATATAAAATCGGTTCCACTCAAGCAGTAAAATTGTAAGGTGAATATTTTCCAAGTAGACTTTTCTCTTGATTTCCCTACCTCAGACTTCACTTCCACTTTCTCTCTCTACAAGAACTTATCGGCGAGTTTGTGAAACCGGAGCTCGCCTTTTCAGTTTCCTATCGGAAGGTGAATCATCTGATGATCTGATATGTTTTCTCTCTCTTGATTGTGAATCCACTTGTTGATCGTCTTTATTTTTGTAGCCATTTTTCTCCTTTAGGGTTTTAGGCGTACTCCTCAGATCTGTGATTTTTATCGTCTGCTTTTAGGGTTTAACACTGTAAATGTGCAATGATGATATTTTGCTCTGATCCATGTTTAGATGTCGCGATTTTTGTTTTTATCTATTTATTTTATTTAGGATGGCCTTGCCTAGGGAAGGAAACTTGTGAAATGTATGTAATATGGAAACGTAATTCTATCTGCTAATCAGTAACTGGAATTACAGCGCGTGTAGGAACTATCAAGATCCTTTCATTTCCCCTAGAAACCTTTTTCTAATATTTTCCTGAAAATTAGTGTATGTTCAATAGTATTACGTATTTTTGCTTGGTGAGCAGAAGTTCTAGTTTTTAATCCTTTTATTTTCATGTGCATTATTGTGAAGGATATATATTTTAAGTGATTGGAATATAATTTTGGGTTTCAGTTAAGAGGTGGTTTTATATTAATTTGCCTTCATTTTCAAATTTGCAATAAGTGGTGGAAAAAAATTGGTTCGAATGATATACTGTGATCATCAAATTTACTGAGGAAGTAATTGCCTTCTTATGGATAAGTTGTTCATAATATGCTGCCCGTGGAAAAGAGTAATCATGTGCTACTTGCTGCATTGGTGCTTTGGTTGATTGGTTGATTGGTTGCGTTATGCTGTATAATTTGTGTTTTGGGTACTTGTATTTCTCGGAGTAGTTTGGGTAGGGAGTGGTCAGCGACTTTTTTGTTTCTACTTTCTTCTCTTGGCAACACCTTAAAACATGAGAATTGGAAGTGCCAGCACAAAAATCTTGTACACAAGGATGAAGATGGTGATAGTTAAATGCTTTTTTTTGTACAGAATTTACTTTGGGTTTAATGGCAGCGAGACTACAGCAATTGCAAAGCAAGGCTTGCCAAGCCACACAGTACGTGACCAAGCATGGAACTACCTACTATAAGCAGTTAATGGAGCAGAACAAACAATATGTAAAAGAACCAGCAACTGTGGAAACATGTAGTGAATTATCCAAGCAGCTGTTCTACACTAATCTTGCCAGGTTACTTTTTGTCTTCCTTTGTTTCTCATAAGTTCCTATTCAGCATTCTGTACATAATGATTTTAATATTGATAGACATCTGAAATCTAGCTGCTTGAGCTAGTCATCAATGCCATTGATAAATATCAATAATATGCAGCTCTACCGTTTTCAAGCTAAATACTTGAGACAGATCGCAAAGCTAAATGATGATGCTCACTGTGTGATGGTTTCACTGGATTGCTTCTATGATTAATTGACACTCTTATCGGGCACCACATTTGCTTGATTCTTCTTCTATTATGGGTGAACATATTGTCTACCTATTCGTTGAATCATCTGATGTGTGAGTGTCGTTAGGGGCGCACCGAGGCGACGGGGCGTGCACCCCACGAAATCGGGGTGCACTTCAATTGAAATTGAATTGAATTAAGAAAAAAACTAATTTCAAGCCCTAATTCTTCAATCCGCCGCAACCCGCCGGATCTCCGACCAGCCACCACGTGTAGGTTGGTCGCCGCCGCCCGTCTGTCGTTCTAGGTGGGTGCTCCGCCGTTTCGCCAGCATTTATTTGCAAAATGCGATTGAAGGTGGTGGCCACTTCTTCCGTTCAATTCGCCGCCACCACCGCCTATCATTGCCAGAGAAAAAGAGGGGAATGACAGGAGAGGTGATGGTTGGTTGATCTTCGGAGATTTTGTTGACCGTCGATCCACTGCGACGGTTGTGTGAGCGGCGACGGCCTTCTCGTGCAGCAGCAGGGAAGGAGTTATTGGATGTTTAGGGTTTAGATTGGCTGTGTTCTAAAATGTATTGGGCTAGGGCTAAAATGTATTCCAGACGTATTCAGAAAATAAAGTATTAGGGCGCCCCAGCTGCCCCCTGAATATCGCCCCACCAGCGCCCCTTGAATATTGCTTGCACCAGCCACCTTTGGGTGATTGCAGTCGAGCCTCGTGCGCCCCGGGCGCGCTTTTGACAACTCTGGATGTGTCTAGAGTTATAGGAATTTGAAATGCATTTTGGTTCTCCTTGGCATAGCTTTGAAGGTTTATTTGCTATAGTCTGCCTTAAGTCTCACTCAGTGAGTTTAGGGTTCAGGGTCTATTTGTTTATGTCAAGCTGCATTTTTTTTTTAATATTCTGTAGTATCTTCCTAATCTACTTTGTTACACCAATTGCAGCATTCCCCGTCGCAGTGAGACCTTCTGGAAGGAAATTGACTATTTGAAGAATATGTGGAGGCACAAGCAGGAGGTGAAGGTTGAGGATGTTGGAATCGCTGCTCTGTTCGGGATTGAATGCTTTGCCTGGTTCTGTGCTGGTGAAGTTGTTGGAAGGGGATTCACAATTACCGGCTACTATCCCTGAAAACAAACTGGGTAATGGTTGTGGGAATGATTCACGTAGCCTCATGGTCGGGCAGGTTGTCATCACGCAAGTTTTTTTGATTTAAAAGAGAGTTTCGGAAGCTGATAAATCAGTATTAAAATTGAAGGCCTCAATAATCAGTACAACGGTATTTGAATTTTCTCTCGATGGAGTGGCTTTGAACTTCACATTATTTCTATCTTACTTTAGATGATACTGTTACTGTGATGAATGTAGCTCCTTGCTCCTTATAAAAGTTTTGGTGTTGCCTTCATAATTACACCTCTGACAAGAGAGACGAATCATACAATTTGGCAGCAAACCTATTTATGCTGTGGCATGTGAAAATTGGGTAGTTTGGTCATTGAGGATTGCAGCTGTAATTGCTTCCTCTCATGTGAATGTGGTACTTGGTCATATTTCTAAATTAGTGAAGATTAAGCTATCTATCAAAACCATATTAACCAAACTATCTATTAAATTCATATTAATTGCCGTGCAACTTCCTCTATCACAATCACAGCCTCAGTTGCTTCTCATTTCAAAACTTGATAGTTTTGACTTATGACACAGAAGTAATGTGCCGCTTCATATACGATCAAAATTTGTACAAGTTGCTGAATCAAGCCACCTTTGGATCTGCGAATTGGCACTCCTCTTCATAGGCACATTTCCTGAAGCAATCGCAAAAAGCAACATCTATAATTCTATATATAGATTTACATGTCACAATATAGGGGATCGGCTGAAATCCTGTTTGATCGTATCCACAACAGCGGCTCGATCGATCTTCCCCAAATCCACGTCAGCTCCTGAGTCCGCAATTTCTGACGGAGAATCTCCGATCCGTACCAGGCGATTTTCAGCAGCACATCTTCAGGTTCGGCTTTCTCTCTATTAATTCATGTGTCATTGGCTGGATTCTCCGCCTACAATTATACGAAGCTACACAAACTGATGTTTCTTATCTGAAACGCGACAAAGCCAAGAGACTATACACATTTAAAGGAAGAAACCCACAGCTCTGCTCGATACCATTTCTGGGAGAGAATGCTGTCGCGACCTGCCGCAGTTCTACATCGGACCGTCTTTGCCGCCGCATTCCTAATCTGCTCCGTTCTGATTGCTGAATCCACCAATGATTCTCAGGTATTCGTTTCGATGCCAAATTCCCGATTTCATCTTCTTTTTGTTTGTTGATTTGTTGAATGTGTGTAACAGGTCAGGTGCAGCACAACCTGTGTGGCGAGAACTGTGCTAGTAAGTGTTTCCTCCATGAGTGCTTAACGTTTGTTCTCTATCATTGGTGCTTCAGTTGCGTTGTTTTTTCTTCCTTCTGAAATGTGTGCTTTAGCGATTGGGATTAGGTATGGGAAGTACTGCGGAGTAGGATGGACCGGATGTCTGGGGGAGAAACCTTGTGATGATGTGGATGCTTGTTGCCAAATTCACGATGACTGTGTCAGCATAAATGGTAATTACTCGACCGCTAATCTTATTATGAAACTGAATCTCAAACCATATGACTAGGAGAACGATTACTTGATTTGAATGAGTGTGTTTCTCTATGTCTGATTCAATGCCTTCTATGCTCTTGTGTCTTAGAAGAAGATACTCTTTGATTTTTTTTAATTATTTGTAATTATAAGCATATTATAGTTGTAACTCGATTTTATTGGTCTTGCAATATAAGGTTTTTATGCACTATAATAAAAGTGGCATATATGACATTTTCATTTCTAGCGATAATTGTGCTTTGCATTTTATGGGGTTTATTTTAGAGAAAGGATATTGAAATCTTACTTTGGAACATTTTGCTTGATTGGGACCAGATCTCTGATGTTTGCTGTAGCCATGTGAAAGCATGGCTGTCAAACTATGCTAGAAATGATTGCCAAGTAATTCAAAACAAAGAAAACTTAAACTATGTGCTTGTGATAGCAAAACATGAGAGTGAGACAAATATTGGATGTTCTCGTGAGGGGAATAATGCTTTCTCCTTCTAGAGGTGTTTGCTTGATAAAAAATATTGGATTTGGAATTTTTGTATCAAGATGTCTTGAGTTGCAATAATTGTAGTCTTAGGCATCCTCAACATGAGTTCAACTAAACTTGATGAACAATTGCATAATTATATGAGGTTTTACTGATCCTTCTTCTTCTTGCCCTTGTCAAGGTTCTTATGTACCATCAATAGTCAAATCCTTGTAAATTACTAAATACTTGGTACTTTTAGGTCTATATCTTTCTCCTAATTTGCCTCTACCACTAGGCTGATTAACTTTGGTGCTTGTGGAACATTTTCTGTCTATTGTAATGAATCCCCACTCATCTAATCTAATTCTCCGAAGTTTATTTCAATATGTACCATTTTACCAACTTACATGTAACTTCATATAGTTTTTACTCCTGTGCTACTTATAAATTTCTCTTGGTGGTCTGCTTTACCTTAAAGATGTTTCTTAATAGTCCTGTTTCTATCCATAAGTCTTAAATTCCAAATAACAAGGGAAAGTTGTGGTTAACAATTGGCTCCATTTGAGAACATGTTTCTTCTTATTATTTGCATATATACTAAAACCATATGCTTTTAACTGTTCTGCTGAGTCTACCTTAACTCGGTTCAATTTGGTTGTTGCTTGATTGACCTCAACTCAACTGGTTTGTCTATAACTCTTCAGTTGGCTAAACTGTACTCCAAAACCAAGCTTTTCACTGTTCTGCTGAGTCTATTTTAACTCAGTTCAGTTGGATTGTTGCTTGATAGACCCCAACTTCACTGGTTTGTCTATAAATACTTCAGTTGGCTAAACTCAACTTTGTTCCTTGAGCTGTCTTGCTTGTCTGAAATAATTGAGATTTTGTCCTGACTGAAGTTTCTATCGAATAAAATCCAGGGATTTTGGCCTATTGTATCTTATTCAAATCATCTTGCTCATGGTATGAGAATCTTTGGGTCTATTTTCAGTAAAAGCCATGTTATCTTTGGACAAAATCTTTGGCTTAATCTCCATTATCATGCAAACTAATTGCTCTCAAACTTACGTCCACTGATGCATCAAAAGAAGATGCAATTGTATGCTCCCTTCTTCTTAGCTTCAATAATGATACTTAGCTCTATCCACCATCAAAATTAATATAAATCTCCTCCCTAGAATCCAGCTTCCACCATCTGGATTTATCAATGATTAACTCATATCCTTGTTATCTCTAGTTCCTTCTCTCCATTTGTCATTTCCTTTATTTATCAAGCCACTATCACTCATGATGCACTGATGAATCGAAGAGGGCATGGTTCTTGCTAATGCCAATTTGAGTTATGTATCAAACAAATTAAGGGCTATCGGAGAATTCTAAGTTTCATATCTGAGAGTATCAATAATATTCTACAACATGTCAGATATAGAGCTTATGGCATTGATGTCTCGCACACACATCAGGATTACAATGATGTCTTGCAATTGGTCACAAATAATTCGGTAAATTCATCTCTCAAAAAGAAAAGAATTTTTTTTTGGTAAATTCACTGAAGCCACTCTTTTGATGAAAGACCTATCCTCTTTGTTGCACATCTGCAAGATCCTCTGCTAGTCTAGCTCATCATATCAACATCAGCTCCTATTGATTTCCATTTTTTTGCACTTTCAAATTTGATCTACCTACATAGTTAACTATTAAGTGACATGCACCTGGTGATGTAGAGTAAAATTCTCCTCATGCCTTCTCACATAAAACATATGACAGAGATGACTTTTGTTAATACATGCTTATTATGTCTTGACTTGAATATTGACTCCGAATTCATCCGTCTAACATAATCAGGTCTGACCAACATTAAATGCCACGAGAAGTTCAAAAAATGCATAAAGAAAGTAAAAAAATCAGGGAAGGAAGGGTTTTCTAAGGTGTGCCCATATGATACAGTAATACCTACAATGGTACAGGGGATGGACATAGCAATTCTTTTAAGTCAGATGGGCACTCCAAAAGAAGAACTGTAGTAGAGTAGCTAAATACAGGTAAAGAGAGAGCTGGTAAATGGTCGAGGGATTTGCTGCGTTGAAAATTTTCCTCGATTTGGCCTATTTATGGCTAAATATCTCCACGATAATATGAATTCCAATAACAGCTGCTTGCTCATTCACCTTCTTTGGTATTCTTTTTCTGGTATTCTGGAAGATTATTTTTTTTCTAACATTTAAATGAGAGTTAATTCATGTATTTCTTATTACACTAGTGGTCGGCAAAATAGGCTTATTATTGTTCTTGATGGCTTTGCAAACTGCTGTAATGAAGTCAGATTCTTGGCATTTTATTCTAGTCACATTGGTTGCGTATGTCTGCACTTGAAACTATTATCGACTTAAGCTTAGGGGATCAATGGAATGAACACCCAGCCAACTGGTAGCCATCTGGGGTTATTACATATTACTATGTTTGGGTTGTGCTCCAGCTAGATAGATAAAACTTTCAGTTTTGATTTTTATTTTGGGATTGTGCGATAATTTTCTTATCTTACTTTTCTCGTTTTCGTCCTTAATTTCCTTTAGACCCATGCTTCTTTTTCCATCTTAATTTCCTCAAAACCCATGCTTCCTAGTCTACCCTAGCTGTGTCCATCGGGAGACTTGAACACAACAAGAAAACAAATTGAACACTCCCATTTTTTCATTTGGATCGTGGCCAATCTCAGAAAGAAAAGGCAAAAAGAGGCAGAGGGCTTGGGTCAGACCCATAGGTAAGTTGTACTCAAATTCCATCCTTGTTCTTCTTAATTTTGAAGAACAACACCAACCTGACTGCTTTACTCAGCTCCAGAGAATAGAACTCCCTCAACAAGTAACAAGACAGGACCACTTCAAAGGTTTCACTTAAACTCTCTTGACTCCATCTTATTTTTGTATACCTTCTAACTTTCTTCTATATTGATTATAAGTAATGCATAATACTGCTATTTGATTATTTTCAATATTCTTTTGTGCATTTTTGTTATAAGTAGGGTTCTATAAGTATTTGTTGCTGGTTTGTTTTATTTATTTTAATTTTTTTACAAATCAATTCTTTCGTGGTTAATATTAAGTTGGCAATAGAATAATACTATCGCTGCATGGTTTTTTTAATGATGATTAATTATTTTACGACTATCAAAGTTTTTTATTGTTTACTCTGCATATACAATCACATAAGCTTAAGAGATATTGCAAGAAATGGAAACGTTACATCATGCACCCTGTTTCTAAGAAATATTCGGATAAAGATGTTATTTAGAAGTGACATACAGTTTAATATTGAGGTGTCTACTTGCTCTTTTTACTTTGTGATTTGTTCAATTAACATATATGTAAACTCGTATTTGTTTTAAACATTTATCATTTTATTGGTCCATGTTTTGTGATGTGGGTTATAATTATACGTTGTTTTAAAGTCTATTGTGTTGTGTATTAGGTTGTCATAAACACATTAACATACCACATTAATTAATATGAATAACACTCATACAAGGAGCTGATTAGGTCACAAATATATTACGAATAATGTTTGTATGTAGTACGAATAATATATCTCATACACGCATGTTGTTAGAATACATGCATAATACATATATGTGATGCATAATACATATATGTGACTCGAATAAGTTACATATCGTGTAAAAATAAGACACATCTGTTGTAGGAATAATATATTTCATTGCATATTTTTGTTTTATTCGTTTTTTAATTCATTTTTTGTTTGTTTCTTTCGTTTATTTTCCTTTTTTGTTTTTTTTTTGTTTTTTTTCATTATTCTGCATTTTTTATTTTTTTATAAGAAATATATATATGAATTTATTATAATGTGAATTTTAAAATTTGATTAAATTTAATTTGCATATGAGTTTAATTTGGATTTACAAATATACATCTTTTTTTTTCATTTTTTCATTTGTCTTTTTCATGTTTTTCGTTTTCTTTATATTTTTTTTCATTTTTTGCATTTTTATTTTTTTCTCTTTATATATATGTGAATAAATTTAATTTGCATATGAAGTTGATTGATTTTAAATTATAAAAAAATTAATTCGCATATGAATTTTATTTGAATATACAAATATACAAAAATGATTTTTTTTAATTCTTTTTTTGTTTTAATTTGTTTTTCTTTTTTGTGTTCTTTATTTTTTTTAAATGATATATATATATATATATATGAATTTAATTAGTTTGTGAATTTAAAATTTTAATTAAATTTAATTTGAATATAAATTTAATTAATTTTAATTCAATTTAATCACAAGTTATTGTTACTATTTTAATGTACAAATTTTTTTGTTCAAATTAATATAAGTTTTTCTTCTTATGAATAAAAGTTACTATTTTGATAAATAAAAATTAATGAGCTTGTGAATAAAAATTATTATTTAAATAAATAAATGTTATTGTTTTTCTGAATATAATTTATTGTTCTAATAAAGAATAATTATTATTTAATAAATAAAATTTATTTTTTATTAAAAGATAATATTCTAAGAAATAAAAATTAGTATTCTTATGGATAACAATTATTGTTTTAATGAATAAAAGTTACTGTTCTTGTGAATAAAAGATAGTATTCTTGTGAATAAAAGTTACTATTTTTGCGTATAAAAGTTATAGTTATTCAGAATAAAAGTTACTGTTTTGTGAATAAAAGTTAATATTTAATAAATAAAATTTATTATTCTTTTGAATAATAATTATTGTTTTTCAAAATAAAAGTTGATATTTTTGTGAATAAAAATTACTATTCTTACAAAAAATTATAGTTTTTGTGAACAAAAGTTACTCTTATTGTGAATAAAAGTTATTGGTTTAAATAATAAAAGTTATTGTTCTTGTAAATATAAATTATTGTTCTGGAGAATAAAAGTTATTGTTCTTGTGAGTAAAAGTTATTGTTTTAATATATAAAAGTTATTTTTTTGTGAATAAAAATTATTTTTTTGCGAATAAAAGTTACCGTTCTTTTAAATAAAAGTTATTGCTCTCGTGAATAAAAGTTATTTTTTAATAAATAAAATTGATTGTTCTTTCGAATAAAAGTTATTATTATAATAAATTAAAGTTACTAATCTTGTAAATAAAAGTTATTATTGTCGTGAATAAAAGTTTTTTTTGCGATGAAAAGTTATTGTTATTGCAAATAAAAGTTATAGTTCTTGCGATTAAAAGTTTTTATTCTTAGAAATAAAAGTTATTGTTCTTATAAATAAAAGTTATTGTTTTAATAAATAAAGATTATTGTTTTTATGTTCTTGGATTAAAGTCTTATATGCCAATAAGAAAAAGTTTTTTTTTTTTTTTTTTGTAAAAATTTGATTTGTATTTAAATAAAGTCTCATTCAAAAAAAGAAAAAAGAAAAATTAAAGTCTTATATGATTTTATGGACAAATATTATTTTGAATTTAACTGAAGTCACATTACAAATAAAATGTATGAAAGTCTTACTTGTTCTAAAGAAAATTATTCTTTGATTTTATAAAATTGATGTTCATATTAAAGCGAATTATCATTTACTAATAAAATATTTAAAAAATTTAGTTTTTTTTTTAAAAAATTGCTTTTTTTAAAAAAAAATTGATTTTATAAAATGTCTTATTTATATGTAAATAAAATCTAATTTATAAATTTAAGAAGAAATTTTTTAAAATTCTATTTACTATTAAAAAAGTTTTTTTTTTCATTTATGATAAATATTACAAAATTATATTTATAAATAGTGGAAAGAAAAAAAGAAGACAAACCACCTTAGCAAGGGATTAATGTCGCAACCTCTAAGTTGGCAAACCTAACACACATAACCGCTGCGCTACTTCAGCTTCATTGCATTACATCAACAACGTTTTTTTATATTGGAACTTACCTTACCATTGTGAAATTTTTAAAAAAAATATAGGGTCGGTTTGGGTCAAACCCAAGTTCGGGTCGGGTTTGACCCACTCTCCCTGCGCGCGCGCGCGCACATGAGCGTTCATCTATGTATTTTGAATATTATACGAGTATGCCTAAATGAAGAAAGGTGGCTCAGCACGGAAGGAATGGGAAATTATCAAGGATGACTTCTTTGTCTTTGTTGGCGAAACTAAAGGCACCGTCAATCTCTAAGCCGGTCTAGATTTCCAACGCCTCGAGAAAATGGTCGAGATAGATGACATCGTTTTTTCCCTTTGTTTCTAACAGGACATGTAAACAACTTCACAAATAATGCTTACAATACATTACTTATTGCAATAGGTGTATGTAGTTATTGATAACAAAAATTATATATTTTTTTGGGTGCAATAGATTGCGAATAAATATAATACTGTGAAATCACTGAAATGCATATATAATACAGCAACATCTCAATGTTTCACAAAATTTGCAGAACTTTTTTGATTTATTATTGGCATAAAGTAAATCCTTCAACTTAATTTTTTTATAATATGTTATTAAATTCAAATATCTAACACAAAAATCAAAACATTCTAGAAGTAGCAAATATTTTTGGACTCATCCAAGCAATCACAAATCAATCGTGAAACTCTGATTCATGCGTAATTCTCATTAATGTGTCGGTGCTTCACTAACAACGCCATCTTTAATTATAGATGCACAATACTTGGCACGATTTCGTGACGACATTCATGGCAATTTGTTTAACATCTCTCATTTACAACATTTCATTCCATCTCACGTAAACGTTTCCACATATATCTCAACATGTAAACACATGTAATTATTATGTTCCACTTGCCAGTCCATTTTATCTTAAAAACACATGAATAATGCCCATTGGTTATATGAATAAGACACATGAATTATATTTATTCGATCACTATATGTTAAACGAATAAGACACATTTTCTACATGAGTAGTTATATTAATTCTTTATATGTAGAACGACAATGACACCTTTTATGCATGAATAAACATATGAAAACAAGACACATGGATAGGACACATTGGTTGTACGAGTAGGATACATTTGTTGCATGTAAAATGAGTTGTTAGGGACATTCTTATCACAGCAAACCAAGAACCCATTGTCTATTTCATAGTCGCACTCGATACCCACCAAGAAATTCAAAATCAATAATTCGAAAAATGTTAACAAATTTCATACATTTTGAGACCCTTATTTGTCAATCAATAGCTCAAATAACCAGAGAATGTGGATTGGCGGACGCCTTCACGGGTCGACAGCGGAACCTTCGGGCAGCTGCGGTGTAATAACCGTCGTTTTTTAATAACTAATATGTGTTATTAATTCACGCTTAAGGATTTAATTATCTTGTATTCTTAAGGATTTGATTGCTATCTTGTAAATTAAAGTAGAAAACTATATAATTGTATTGTATTCTTAATTACCAAATGAAAAGATTAAGTAAGAAAAAATTAAAATTACAATATAAAAAGTACGTGTTGAATAAAATACAATACAAGGAAAATCCTTTATTGAATTACAAGTCAATCTACAATTGTGCATCTCATAAACGAAGAAATAGAATTAATAAGACTTTGGCAATAGCCATGCTTCCTGAACGATCCTCGATTTCCTACGAAGAAATTTCTTATCTGCCAAATAATACACCACTTGAGAAATAAACCACGACAGTTTTCACATCAATCCAATAGTGTAGCCAACTATGCAAGTCATTGAAGAAGTAAATGTTGGAGACGAGGAAACGTGATTTGGCAACCAAAATCCTCCAACAATCATTCCTCAAATAGTATGCTTCCAACCAAAAGTGAGAAAGTAAAATTTTGTGACGTAGGAAGCTTGAGAACATAGATAAAGCATTGACAACTATGCTCCAACATAGTAGTAAAGATACGAATGACGTGAGAAGCATGGCCTCAACTTAAGGCTTTGTCTAGCCCTCAAATCCAGCATCAAACATCACCAATTGGAGAAATCTTTTATATACCTTAACACCATTT
Organism: Monilaria moniliformis; assembly: GCA_034509125.1. Lineage (NCBI taxonomy): Eukaryota > Viridiplantae > Streptophyta > Magnoliopsida > Caryophyllales > Aizoaceae > Monilaria > Monilaria moniliformis. Next base: position 13,702 of record JAYDZE010032649.1, read on the forward strand.
TCATCCATCTTTCAAAGTATCAAACATTCTAAAATACACAAGCACATCACATACATTTTTACGACGAAGGAAATGGACCTTGAAGATAATCAAAGTTTCAAAACTCCAATCCATCAAGGTATTTCTCTCAATCCTTCTTTTTACAAAAAAATAAGCATGAGATAGCATGAAGTAGAATTAGGGGCTGCCCAAATACCTCCAACAACATAGCACTTAAAATCCAACGCCATACCAATTATGCTCAACATATTCAATTATCAATGCATGTTTAATTCACAACACATAGAAACTATAGCAAATAACCTAAAGCATGAAGTTAAGAGAACAAGTGAAGCCACAACTTATCTTTTTAAAAATCGAGACGACGAGGGGCTGCCATCGGTTCCGTCAACGGTTCGCACGCCAGCGAGCCGACAACGTCAAGACAACCCGGGAGTCGAGAAATGGAACTAAGAAGAGCTGCCCACGCACAGAAAGCCCCTCAATGACTTGACAGTGGGAACTGCCAGCGACGGCAACGGCAGCGCGACAATGACGGCTTTGTCGTCGGATAACGAGAGAAAGACATGGTTAGCTAGGGTTTTAATATACATGTATATATATAAATAAAAATAAATAAAAAAGAGATGACTTACCAACGTTGGCGGTCTAGCAGCAGCGTACAAGTGGTGGCCCCGACGCGACGACGACAACCGCCTCAGCTGGAAAGGAGCGGCGAGGCGGAGGGAGACAGATTTGCCCTCCCCCGTCACACGCATGGCTGGAATGACGGGCGGCGGTGACACGGCGGCACACGACAGCGAGCGGTGCCGGAAGAGAGAAAGAGAATGATAAAGATGGAGATGAGAGCGGACCGAGAGAGAGAAGAGGAAGGCGATGACGGCTGGCGGCGCTACGGATCGGCGCCAGTAAAGAGAGAGAGGGCGAAAAGAGATAGAGACGAGAGAAGGGAGATGGCAGAGAGAGAGATGATGACGTCAGAATCGGCGGCTGGCGGCGACTGTAGGTGATAAGGATGAGAATGAGAGAAGAGAAATAGGGAGGGAAGGATATGAGAGAAAGTAGAGAGAGAGAATGAATGAGGAATTAGGGTTGGAAGTTGGTTATCCCACTTGAAACAAAACCGATTCTCGAGAGAACCTAACCGGATCGGTTCACTTAGGTAGATGGGCTCAAATATTGGGCTTTGAGAATTTGATTCATGGGCATGCAAGAATTGGGCCAATGATTGGATGATTGGGCTTGAATTTATTTAGAATGGGCTTTCTTGGGCTCCAATTAATTAGAAATGAATTTGGATAATGAGCCAAATTAATTAACTAATTGGGCTAATGGAGTTGTATTAATTTAATTAATTGAATTAAGTGCCCGTCAATTATTTCGTAGCTTAATTATCTTGGATTAATTGAGTCCTTAATTAATTTAAGTACTTAGGGCTTGATTAATAATTACCTCTTAATTAATTTTCGAAAGGAAAATTTAATTAGAAAGTTAGAATAAATTAACTTAAGGATTGATTTATAAGAAATTAAATCGAACGATTCAAGAAAAATTCCCAATTTAATTAATTAATCTACAGATTAATTTTGAGTAATTAAATTTTCCGATTTAATTACTCCAAGGGAATTGAGATTTCCTTAAATCAAGAAATTGAGAATAAATGAATTATTGCTCAAGAATGACACAAAAAGAATTATCGCCGATTGAATTCAATTAATGAGATAAGGATTTTCCAAATAAATACACTAAGGAGATGAGACGTAGAAGTAGGGGTGCTTATTAGGTTAGTCGGTTACCGGTTTCTTTTTGCCGATTGAATTGAATTAATGAGATAAGGATTTTCCAAATAAATACACTATATGATGAGACGTAGAAGTAGGGGTGCTTATTAGGTTAGTCGGTTATCGGTTAACCGATAACCGAACCGATTAAGGTCGGTTATTAGTTAACCGATAACCGAAATTTTCGGTTTCGGTTCAGTTTCGGTTAGTGGTAAAAAAAAAATCAGTTATCGGTTATAACCGAAAAATCGATCAAGTAATATATAAATATATTACTGCTACTAATTATGTCAATGATAGACATGTAGCCCAGTGGTTAAATGCGCTCCTTATTGAGCGTGAGGTCCCAGGATCGAATCCTGGCCAACCCAAATTTTCGCACATTTTCTCGCCTGCACTATGCTGCCCCTTCTCGCCCGCATTCGCTCGCCCCTGCCCGCACTCGTTCGCCCCGCCTGCACTCTCGCCCTCCCTTTTGTTTCACCCCATATTCCTATCCCACATCGATGGGAAAGAGTATTCCCACCTACATTTCTCTCTTATAAAAGAGTATTCCTCCCTCCCTTTTCTCTCACCCATATTCCTATCCCACATCGGTGGGAAAGGAATTCCCACCTACATTTCTCTCCTATAAAAGAGTATTGTGGCTTATAAATTAAAATTGTCTATGTTGATGATTAAAATTAGTTTCAATTTTTTTTTATTTCGGTTATATCGGTTAACCGAATAACCGATCAGTTATAACCGATCGGTTAGTAGCCTAACCGAACCTTAATCAGTATTGGTTACGGTTCTTAATTTTAAAAAAAAGAATTAGTCGGTTAACCGACAATTCGGTTCGGTTATTAACCGAACCGACCGAATAAGCACCCCTACTTATGATTGACGTCAACTGAAGGCAACCTCATTTGAGAGGAACCTATATATCAAAAATAATAAAATGCCCGCAAAATTGCTCACTTTAAGGCAAATTTTACAATTCTGCAACAATTATGATACTAGCCTACCATAACTTTTTAACGGCTGCTGGGTTCACCAATTGGAAAGCATTACAACTCTTTTACCACAAGCAGGCATAAATTCCAGCATATCCATACAAACAAGATATATTTTAAGGTTCTTCAATCTTCAAATACAATTGAAGCTCTCACATCTATAATGCTCTCTATCTCTCTCCATGTTTCTCTCATCAGAGGTAAGTGGGAATCTCTTCACTTCTTACTTCGACTCTCATCCTTTGCATTCTCCCTCTTCTTATACAGTTTTTCAAGCTGGCGCTTTGCTTCGCAGCTGGGGAAGTTAGAGAGATCATAGTAATGTGGTGCAATGTCAACCAACCTGCAAAATTTAGACGAGATACGGAGGTTTAAGATTACAATCAAATAAATCCAGCAAGAGACTAAATCTGAAGCATAATTCATGACAACAGCACGAGAGAATATCTGCAGTTTGCAACAACAATTGGAACAGTTTAGTACCCACAACAAACATTATATGATGTAATAACATGTTGTCATCAACCACCAATACGAACATGTCCCACCAGGAGATTCGTACATGTGGCGACGAAAACAGGTAAGCTATGCATCTAGTTAAATAAGCCAACATGAAATATACAACCCAACCACAAAGATCTAATTAGGGACAAAGATCTACAAGCAACTTATAGCAAATACTATGATACTGCGCAACTAAAGGAGATAATGACATGCATATATTTTGTGCACAGTAAACTATCTACACATACAATACAATAGCATAAATCATTGTAGAACAAAGAGACATGGAGATATTGAAGCACTACACAACACTATAACAGACAAGTTTCATGTCAGGAGGGACCCCAAAACTTACCATTCACCACGAATATCTGTCACGGTACGAATGAATTTCCTGCTTGTTAGGACATATTCATTATATATAACCCACTCCGGTTTATGATCCAGGCAATTTGAAGGGTGCAAGTGAACAACCTGCCAAGACAAACGACTTGTTACACATTGATAAAGTGAAATGACGAAGGAATTATGACGAAACATGCGAATCGTAACAACTACATACTTGGTTGTCTTTCACAGTAAGATAGTGGTCAGTGCGCTCTAAATGGGCGACCTGCATGAAGTATCCAGCTAGCATAGCCTTCCTTATATTGACATAGTAGTCACGACTGTTAAAATCTGTGCTACAAAGCTTCAAATTGAATCTGGCCATGATCCTAGATAGTTGCTGTCTAACATTGTCCGCTGATTTAATAGCCCTCTGATTGATGAAGTTCTCATAGCACCATTGTGGATCTTCCTCTGCAATCATTAATGTTATGGGCAAACATTAGCACCCATATGCTCAATTGTAAACGGGAGAAAATGAGAGATGCTGAGGATATTACTTACTATTTTGTTTGTAAGCATGATATACATTCAACAGCGTGAGATGATCTCCATCAATGTGACCAAAACGAGCTTTTGCTTCATCGGCAGCTTTTTGAGCCTCCCTAGGCCGGACAAAGCAATTGGGTACTAGAGAAAAAATTGGTTATCACAGAGGAGGCCCACGGAAGGTCAGCAGATGTATAGAGGCGAGACGACACCATTTGCTTGATGAGAGAATACTGAGAAATTGCAACTATCTGCATCAGCACTTACTTAGAAATCCTTGGTACATGCCAGCGGAGGCATGAGACCCAGACAAGAGATGCTGATGACAACCTAAACAGACAACCAGATATCAATAACATACACAAATGCTTCAGCAATTGTGTATGAGATCAACATCTGCAGTTGCAACAGACAGAAAGCAATCTGTGTGTGCAAGACCACTGAAGCATGAACTTCACACATAGTGAAGTATGCCAGACGAACAATCTACTCTTGTAGATATGCGACAACATAAACGACGAAAAGAAAAAGAAACAGTAAAAAAGCATACCCGAAAGCATTGCACATATTGAGAGGATCTCATTCGAACAATTAAATTCTGAACTAACAACCAGCATTTTTGCCATCTGAGGATCCAATGGAAACTCGCTCATGATCTCCCCCAACTTGGTCAGGTTCCCATCATCATCAAGGGCTCCCAAGTAATTCAAGACCTCCAATGCTCTCATGAGTGTCTCAGGAGCAGGTGGGTCCATAAAATCAAAATGGACCAGATCATCTATTCCCAACTTTTTCAAAGTCAAAACGGTATTTGCAAGATTTGACCTTAATATCTCGGGATATGTCTGCGGTACAAGGTCGTTATGAAAACTCCTTTCGGTGTAGAGTCTAAAGCACTTGCCCGGCTGTGTTCTTCCAGCACGTCCAGAACGTTGATGGGCACTAGCCTTTGATATAGGAGAAACCAAGAGAGATTCAACACGAATTCGAGGATTATAAACTTTTTGTTTTGCAAACCCAGGGTCTATAACATAAACTATGCCATCAATTGTAAGAGATGTTTCAGCAATATTGGTGGAAATAACAATCTTTCTTCCTGCAGGGCCACCCTCTTTTGCCGGTGGTGGAGCAGCTTCAAAAATCTTCTGCTGCATTGCCGGAGGAAGTGTGGAGTACAAAGGGACTATTTTCACCGGTCCAACTTGATCCCCATTATTGGCTATTTCCTTCCCAATTTTCCTACATGCGTCTTCAATTTCTTCTTCACCAGTAAGGAAGACAAGAATATCACCAGGAGGTTCACACAAGTGTATTTGACACACAGTCTTTATAGCTGCTTCAAGGTAATCTCTCTCAGGCTCCTGGGTATAGAAAATCTCTACAGGGTGGAGCCTCCCAGGAACTTTCATTAGTGGTGCACCAAAGAAGTAACCTTGAAACTTCTCCGCCTCAAGGGTGGCACTCATGACTACTAGTTTAAGGTCAGGCCTATTTTTCAACACCTCCTTGAGAAGCCCAAATAAAACATCCGTTGCCAAAGTCCTCTCATGGGCCTCATCAAGAATTATCACTTTGTATCTCTCCAGGAGTGGGTCGGTCATGGCTTCTCTCAAAAGCATACCATCTGTCAAGTACCTGCAGCATACGTAAAACATATGTAAGGATCTATTATCACAGAAAACAAATTCCAGAAATATCCAATTGATGATAAAAGAATATGCATACTTCAATACGGTTCGAGCACTGCTGCAATCCTCGAAACGAATACTATAACCTACTTCTTCACCAATAGCCACATCCATCTCTTCAGCGACTCTCCTTGAAACAGACATAGCAGCCACCCTACGAGGCTGAGTACATCCGACCATATACTTTCTGCGCTTATCAGCTGACTCTACCTCTATGGCATCCAGCACAAACTGAGGAATCTGTAAAATATACAATTTAAATTGTAGTTGTTCAGGTAGATGTTCATTCAATAAAATAAACTTTCTATTAACAGCATTAAATCAAAACACTAACATTACAATTAAAATCCGAACGTCGTCACATGAAAATGCAAACCAGCTAATTCAACATTACGAGGTGAATGTATTAATAAAGCGAGAGCGCCTCATTCTGAAAAACTTATCAACCAACAAAGCCTAGCTGGCCAATATAAATTATAAAAACAACATTAAAAAACACATCAAAAATGTATTCTTTTCGGGCGTGCCGATTGCATAAAAGCAAATTAAGTCGAGTGCATGAACAACAACCTGAGTGGTTTTACCACTACCGGTTTCACCGACAAGAATCAGCGTCTGATTAGCTCTAAGAACCCGCAAAAACTCATCCTTCTGATGCCACACGGGCAGGGTCTTCCTCTTCTCCAAAATCTCGTAATATCTCTGCGAATAAGGCTTCGAATTCCATTTATTTATCGTCGATGACACAGCCACCGAGGCCATTCCGACACCGCCGTTGGGTCTGGAAATTTTCCCCGGCACGGCGGTCTCGTCCACTACGTCAAACAGACTCACCTTCCTCTTTCTCTCCGTGCCCATCTACCTCTCCAATCCGACGGCGACACGATTGACAGTCGAATTGGGGAAAATCAGAAGCTAATCTCCAGGTCGTGAAAAAAAACCTAGAGAGAGAAAGTGAGAGTAATTAGGGTTTGTGGTTGTGTGTTTGTAAACATTTATAATTTTATATAGAGAACGAAGAGGATGGTCAACAGCTCAGGCCCATCACTCGATTCTCTATGGCCTACAAAAAATACACACACCAAAAACACGTACACACACACACACAAAAGCAGCTCTTGTGAAATTGATGTTTCGATTTCGTATAGATTGATTTCTTAATTTTATTTTCTTAATTTTATTTTCTTAATTTTATATGCTTTATAAATTATTATAGACGAACATTATACAATAATTCACATTTTTTGTAAGGTGATTGTGAATGACTTCTTTTATTCGTTAAAATATTGAAACATACTATTCAAAATTAGAATATGTCGATACAATACTATTCAAAATCAAAATATGTTGTATGGCCATTTTGCCCGATTCGTAACTGATCAATGCTTTATTATAGCTCATATTTGGATTCTAAACTTGCACATTGTAACTTATTCTTACAAAAAAAAAAAATCAAAACATAAATTCAACTGACAACTGCAAAAAAATTCGGTATGAAAAAAAGTTGCAAGATGAGAAGTGAGAACCTATAATTTTGACTACATCAATAGTAATGGTAAGGAATGGCACTTCGACACTCATAGATGCATATTTCGTTTTATACAAGTAGAATGGCTGCTTAAAAGTATATATTACCAAATATAAAATTATTGCCTATATTGTGTTGAATGAATGTCACTTTATATTTTATTTTTTTGTGTCACATAAATTCCAACTATTTCAATATATAACCTGATTTATTAATAATATTATAATTTATAGAGGAATAACAATATTAACTTTTTTGTGGTATGTCTACTTATTTTTTCAATTGGCCATACACTTCATTGTATAGTGATCATAATATATATTTACTCACATATTAGGAAATCACAGTTTGATTTGGAGCAGTTTGGCACTAAATCCAAACCAAATCGCCAAATACATTTCAATAATTTTTTGATACCAAACCAAATCTTTGTGTTTGCGGATTACATATATTATATTTTATTTTTCTAAAAAATATCAAATATCTAACGTATTCAAAATGTATAAAAATAAAATTTCATAAAAAATTAAAAGTAAAAAAATCTGAATACACTGAAAAATAATTTTAAGATATAAATAAACTAAGTATATGTCTCTTTAAGCCTTCACAGTAGAAATACACTTTTAGCAAATAACCACTAAATTTGACTTTTGTCACAAAACCAACAAACCAACATGAATAATATATAAAAATATTGATCATAATAAATAGTAGCATCTAACAATGAAAACAAAAATTTTAACAATGAAACTATCCAACTTAACAGTAAAGAAAGAAATACTAGTAAGTAGTAAGATAGAATTAAATCGTCTACCTCAAATAACACAAGACACTTCAATATACTTAAATAACAATAATAATGATAATATAATAATAATTAATTTGATTATACGAATACGGTTTGATTTGGTTTTTATTTTAAAAAAATCAAACTTGATCTGTAAACCAAATTTGTTTAAAACATAAATCAAACAATATTTTATAAATTGTAAACCAAATTAAATTGTGGTTTGATTTGCGGTTTTAATTAAATTGTGGACACCCCTACGCATAAGGAGCACATTTGAGGAGCACAAACAATTAAGTAAAAAACACACACACACACACACACACACACACACTTATTCCATCATTTTCAGCACACATTGTCGAAAACAACCCAAATTGTCATAAATTTTCACAAGAAAAGTGAAGTTATATTTATTCAATATTGGCTTTATAGATACAAAGAAAGACTTTCAACAAGTGCAAGTAAATCAAGCAACTTTCTCATTTACAAAGAGTCAGAGAAAAAACATGTGCACTCAGTTAGAATTTGATCTCCACCATTTCAAGAACCCAACCTATGTTCTTTTAGGAGACGCTCCTCGTCATTTTCATTTTCATCTTAATCTTCATTTTTGTTCCGTTCCAGCCAGCTGAGACTGGGACTCGTACCAGAGAGCAATTATGTAGACCTGCATCGACAAAGTTAGCAATCGAGGGAGAGTTACTATGAGTAAGCAAAAACATTGTTTATGCGCGGATGAGGGTGCAGACAACGAGCATGAGATTAAGAGAGTACCCACTTGGGAGGTAAGAAATTCGGTGCAGCACCACCATCTGACATAACAGTTTTATAGAACTGGACAGGTGACAAGCCTCTCGTCTCTGGTGCTGGCTGAGGTTGAGGAGCTCCCGTTATTATCGAAGTTGAACTGGTGCTCGCGTTGAGACCTGCAGACAAACAAAAACACTGAGGTTAATGAGATTGTACTAATCTTGATAAGTAGTGAAGAATTCGTTTCATAGAAGGGCAAACTCGAAGGAAGGATCACTTTAACATGGATATGAATTATAAAGCCCTTCTTTCGTTTCCTTCCTAAATCCTTTGTATCACAGTATGATAGTCTCTATTCAATTTAGTAGATGGTGTACAGCAATTCCACTAACTTGGTTCCATTTAACAATTACTTCGTACTAATAATACTACTTCATTAGGGAAAAAATATGAGTATCTATTAAATATTTTCCTTCGGTCAAACCTACCAAAAAGGGGAAGACTATGAAAGCAATCCACATTGTAAGTTTGATGGGAGTGAAACCAAAGGACAAATCTGCATTTTCTTTCCAATTCTTGACATACATTAAACACCTCCAAGTAATATGAGAATGGCTTTGATTATCTACCCATATATTTGATGCACTTCCTAACATGAATGAATCACTGAAAATAATGCTGTCTGTAAAATATGATAATGTGGAGAAAATGGCGATGGTGATCATACCTTGAAAGATTAGTACAAGAAAAAAGAAAACAGTGACGAACATGGCTGAGATGGTGGCAGCAGATGAACATACTGATGATGATGAGGACGAAGATGATGAGGATGACAATCTGGGCGATCTCATCTTCTTCAATGCCTTCAAACGTTCCATCCTCTCACGCTTCTTAATGGCAAGCCTCGATATCTCCTTGAGCAACCTCATGTCAGCAGCATCCAAGGTCGGACCCTTTGGAGGCCGAGGTGGTTTTGCAGCCTTCTTAACCTTCCCACCCTTCTGTCTCTCCCTCTCATTCTTCCTCACCTTCTCAACAGGGGGCACCTGCCCCTCTCCTCCCCCCTCGTCGTCCCTCTCGACAGGGGGCTCTGGCCCCTCGCCTTCCTCCCCTCCCTGAGCCTTATCCCCCAACAATTTCGTCGTCTCATTAGCAAACTCTTCTTCGGTACCAACATCCGATTTCACCCCGGGCTCATCATCAATAGATCCATTTAAATTTAAAATCCCATTGCCAATCTTATTAAAAAATTTCTCCCCCCACGTGGAATCGGAGGAAGAATCCTTATTCCCATTAGCATCACCATTTCCAATATCAATCACAACTTCTTTCTCTTTGTGCTCCATGTATGATATTCTCACTAAAATGATACGATCCAAATAAATATAGGATTATAGGGTTCCTATCTATCAGCCAGATAATCAAAATTCACAAATGCCAGATTTCAATGACAACGACAACAACACAAAAACCAAACCCTCAAACGCGTCGACAATGAAAATGACAAATCAATTCCACCGCTCGGAATTTCCTATCAATACAGCTTTATCACACCACACTGAATTGTGCAGCTAGGGCTCTGAAATTTTGGGAATATATTTTCCCAAAAATCTCAGAATAAATGAATCAATCAAAATAATATATCCTGTGATCAAATCATCAAAAAAAAAAAAAAGAAGAGAGAATCAACAAACATTTCATCGATTAATAATGCAGCTCGAAACATGAGATCAAATGCGTACCAGTCAGGAAACAACGCGCAGAAACTTTGAATTCGAAAAAATGATCACCAAAAAAAAAAACAAAAGGGAAATAAAAAAGGGGGGGTTTGTGAAGATTCGAGAAAGATTTTTATCCACCCCCCATATTAAACTTTCCGCATTCCGTCCTTCCTCCCATTATTATAAATATATATGAAATTTACGTGGGCCGCAACATAGCTAAATATAAATAAGGGGCGAATCCATGTCTGAACAAGCTGGCAGAGAGATGGCGAGAGGCAATGCGATAATTATTGGACAATTTTTTGTCGGATAGTCGAAGTATGACCGGGCCGCACCGAATTGTACGATGATGTATTTGGATAATGCAATTAGGTGTGGTCAATTTATTACTGGTTATTAATTATATGTTCGATATTAAAAAAAAATCAGCTTCGTGCTGCGTGCATACTAAAAATTTTATGTTTTTATTTTCTTAATTAGTGTATGCACGCACGTCTGTCTATACTAAATGAAGTAGCTCTTGCATTCTTTTGTTTTGTCTGTGATGCTATGAAGCGACAAAATTTCGTTTAAATTTGAAGTAAATTACCTAAATCAAAGATTAGCAATTATAATTCCTCATAAAAGTAGATTAATCTTTTTATTTTTTCCAAAAAAAAAAAATGTGTTTTAACTGTAAGCAAATGGCTGTCAGCAAAATCTAGGAAAAAAAGGAACAAATAAAAACCTAGGTTGAGCGGCAGAATAGGCCGCCGGATAAGGTGAGGGCTACAGCTGTCAAACGCAGCCGTTTTCTCCTCACGCGTTACGGCCTAAATGGCATCTGGAGACAAATTTGTAATTTTTCTCACTTCTGGAATTTTAAAATTTTATTCTATTGCTGTGAATTTTGTCAAATATTTTTTTAAATCGTTATTTTTAATTGGTACTTGTAAAAAAAATTCTAAAATACCAATGAACTGAGAATTTTGGAATCTGAATTGCATTATTTATTTGTCCTTGTAATCACTGCATGAAAATTATGAAAACAAACTAAAACAAGATAAGTGGATAAAGCACCATTTTGCATCTCAATGTTTTGAGCTATCCATAATCAGATCCAAACGCATGTAAAATTTATTAATTCATTAGTAGCGTAAAATAATGCACACCTTAATGTGACACAAATTATCATTATTACCTATTATAATTAGTGATTCAAGTATTCTCTTACAAATTAAAAATAGATTCAAGTAGTTAATGTATAGTAGTATACGAATTCCAGAGGAGAATGAGCATTAAAATCACCACTTAATCGGATTAAGGACATAAATATAGACATTTTATATGGGTTTCGATTGCTGAATCATAGCCTCTTCATTTCGTTTCATCATCATGCCTCGACGATCAAAGATTATGAGTGGCATTACCAATTGAAAATCTAAATAAAGTAATGCAATTTGAATCACACGCCAATTTTCTATAAAATTTTACAAATTCAAATTTTAAATAAAAAAGAATATTTGTATCCCATATTAATTTTTTCACGAGACTTCACAAATTCAAAATCTAAATTAAAGAAAGAATACATGAATACCAAATGAAAACCAAGTTAAAATTATATTTAAACAAATTTTGAATCCCCACGTTAATTTTACATGAGATTTTACCAATTAAAAATCAAAATAAAAGAATGGAATTTAACTATTTTATTATAACTGTTTATTTCATAATATAAATGGCGCTAGATAATTAGCAAGTATTAATATACATGTTTGGGATGAAAAACATGAGTAAGATAAACTTTTAATCGGATTTAGGATTAATATATTACATTTAGATGGTTTGAACATTAATCTGCATACCTACGTAGGGATTTAAAGATAGATACATGTGGAATTTTCTTCATTTATAATATTTTGTTATTATTCAATTTATTATTAGTATATGCTTTGTAGTGATTAGGTTGTTATAGCAACTAGGGGTGATTATTCGGCCGGTTCGGTTATAACCGAACTGAATTGATCGGTTAATTGAATCAAAAACACTTCAAAGTAGGAATCGTAAACGAATCGAATTACAGTTCGGTTAACCCATTAATTACTCTGTTATCGGTTAACTATAAATAATCGACTAATTTCTCAAAATCTCAAAGTCGCGTGCTAGTATGTTTTTGCTTGGCTTCTTTTATAATGTGACTTGATCATAACTCTCTCATTTTCGATGTGAGAATTTTAAGTTTTTACTCTGCTGCTCCAAACCAAATTAGACTCTTGATCAAGGCGATGCTGCTATGCAGCTTATTCCTCTTCTCCGACACCGACGACAGCTCCTCTTAACTTTTTTCTCCACAAATATATAAACCACAAATAAATATAGGAAACGGTCTACTCACTGAACCATTTACAGAAGAAAATCACATAACACAAGCATAAATATTAGACACCATTTATCAAAATAGCAAAGAAAATCCACTTATATTAATTCCAAACAAAATTGGGGTCGGGCTGATGTCTCGAGAAGGGATGTTATTTGCAACAAGAGAATATATTATGTGTATACGAAGAGATAGAAAATGTATGTATGCGTATTATGTGAGTAGCTGCTAGGACAATTATAGTCCTTTTTGTATCCATTATAATGCAAGATATGACAAAGTATCTTAGTACAAACAGTGTTGTTTTAAGTGTATGGTATGGAGGATGAGACTCGAGTTTATTAACTCGACTTGTCTCGGTAAGCGCAAATGCACTATTTTGCTTGGATATGCCAAGCTTCCGCAACCCCCCCCCCCTCCCAGGATACACTATCTGTTAGATTTTCCTGTCGTCATCTAATGACACGCATCGGAATAGTTGACAGGAAATAGATCTAGATTCATAATTGAGTTCGTATGAGTTGAGCATATAATCACACAACGAAAA
>JAYDZE010032760.1:0-27224 GCA_034509125.1 Monilaria moniliformis
AGACAAGCAAGTAGAATAAACACGACAGGGAAGGATACAGTATTTGGCCATGGTGAACTTCGCCCAAAGCGAATCCTGTGCTAAGAACCTCCACCAGAGCTTGAAACTGAAAGCTTGGAGCATCTCACCAAGGCTGCGGATGCCCAAACCCCCTTCTTCCTTCGGATGACAAATCTGCTTCCAACTCACCCAATGGGTCCTTTCTTTTCCATCCACCACCCCCCAAAGAAAACGGGCCATAATCCTTTCTAACTGGCGGATCATACCCTTGGTCGGCTCCATGACTTGGAGGATATGAAGAGGAATAGCCGCAAGCGTGCTTTTCAGTAAAGTCAGCCTGCCTCCAAAGGAGAGCCTCCTGTGGGACCAGCCTTGGACTCTATCAATCATCTTATGCCGGATGGGAAGAAGGAGGTCTGCTCTGCGATAGCCCCTATAGATAGGCACTCCAAGGTAGGTGAAAGGGAGTGCACCTTGCCTGAATCCCCCTACCTCCTCCACCATTGGGGCCCAATCCACATGATTGTCCGTGAGGTAGAAATTTTCTTTTTTTAAGTTGAGCCAAAAAGAAAGCCCACCTATTTAATTAATTAGGTCTCAACATAAAAATTCCAAGCCCAATCTTCCATTTCTTGACCCATTCTCATAGGCCCACACTTTAAATTCCTCAAGCCCAAGAATTAGGCCCATTTAGAGATTGAACCAAACTGGTTCGGTTCTCCTGAGAACCGGTTCTTGGTTAAAGTGGGTATACCCACTCTTCATCCCATTTCTTCTACAAACCCTAGCCCTCTTCTCACCTTCTTCTCTCTCCCTATCCTCACTCCTACCGCCGCCGCCTCCCTTCTCACGCGGCCGCGGCGCTGCCTCCGCCGACTCCGATGCTTTCTCCTCATCTCTTCTCATTTATCTTCATCCCTTCTTCAATATCTCTCTCCCTCTCTCTTTCCTTCTCTTTTTTTCCATCACGTTTCCGTTTTCTTGCCGACGCCACTCTCCACGAGGCGTCGCCGCCTCCTCCGTCGAGCCGACGCTTCTCCCTCCTCATCTCTCTCCCCCCTACTTTTATCTCTCTTAGATCTCTCTCTTCTCCCGCTCTCTCTCTCTTCCATGTCTCGTTGAAGTTATACATGCATTGATATTAATTGATTATGTTAAGCATATTGATATGATGTTGATATTTTCTACATGCTATGTCATTTGAAATATTTGGGCAGCCCTTGTGCTTATTTTCATGCTATAACATGCTTATATTTTTGTTGAAAAAGGTTGGGAATCGTATCTTGATGGATTGGGGTTTCGAAACTTCGATTAAATTCAAGGTTCCTTGCCTTTGTTGTGAAAAAAGTATATATGTTGTGCTTCTGAAATTTGGGATGTTAGATACATTGGAAATTGGATGGAAATAGTGACTATGGTATATGAAGAACTTCTTCATTTGGTGTTGTTGATGTTGGATGTGAGGGAGCTAGATATCACATGTACTTCTGTGGACATGTTGCAAGATATGTGACAAATCTTTAATATTTGGAGTATGTTTGTCAAGATCTCGCCTATGATGTCAAGTTTCCTACCTCATCAAATCTCATTCTCCAAAAGTTTGGGTGATTGCACACTATTTGTTTGATTTGGTCACTATTTAGTATGTTGCACACTATTAGTTTTTGTCCCCTCATTTTCCACTACTTAGAGTATCGTTTAGAGGTGAAGTATGTGAGTTTAACTTCCTATTTTCTTGCCTTTTTCTCTTGGTTTTGTAGGGATTTCCAAGTGGAACATTTGAGGGCATTGAGGGTGCACAGGTTTGTCCTACATCTCATTAAAATTTATATTTTCATTCATGAAGTGTATTGGTGTAGTTTAGTTTGTAATCTTGATAAAATATTTCCATTGTAATTCACGTATTTCTTTCATATTCTTACATTATCAACTTATATGTAATTTGATTTCTTATTCAATCAATTCATTTTGAAATTAAGAATAAAGGAGAATTCACAATATTTTCTACTTTAATTCTCAAGACAATAAACTTCGTCTCGATTATGAATCCTTAGCCGCGAATTAATATTTAACTAATAACATGTATTAGTACTAGTCAAATGATGGTTATTACATTCTACCCCTCTTAAAAAAAATTCCCTCCCAAAATTTTCATAAGTTCAAGCGAATAAATTCAGGGTATCTTTATTTCATCTTATCTTCTAATTCCCATGTGTCCTCATCATGCTCATGCTGTTTCCACAAGACTTTCACCGTAGTGATTACCTATCTTCTTAGTTGTTGCACCTTTCGATCTGGCATTATGCCTTTCTTCATAGCTTAGGTTCGAGCTTAATGCTACTTCTTCTTGATGGATCATGTGTTTTGGATCAGATCATACACATACTATCTAAGTTGAGACACGTGGAAAACGTTGTGCACGTTTCCAAGATTTGGCAGTAACAGCAAATGATATGCTAATGGACCTACTTTTTTCAAGAATCTCATAAATGAAACGAGGTTTCAGTTTTCCCTTGATGCCAAATCTAGCTATCCATTTGGAATGAGATACTTTTATAAAATCCTTACCTTCTATATTAAATTTTAGCTCGGTTCGTCTTATATCTGCAAAGGACTTCTGCCGATCATGTGCCTCATTGATCATTCCTCGAATTTTTCACACAATCTCGATCATCTTGTCTACAAAATTTGGGCCTAGGATTCTTCTTTCACTAACTTCATCCCAGTAAAGCGGTGACCTACATTTCCTTCCTTACAAAGCTTCGTATAGCGCCATATCAATGGTCGCTTACTCGCTTGATAACTATTATTGTACGCGAACTATATCAGAGGTAGGATTAACTCCCAATTTTCTCCTCGGTCGAGCACAACAGCTCTAAGCATATCTTCAAGGGTCTGAATCATTCTATCTGATTTGCCCATCAGTTTGGGGATGAAAAGGAGTGCTGAAGTTTAGCTTCATGCCTAATTCTTATTGTAGGCTTCTCCAGAATCTGGATGTAAACTTGGAGTCTCGATCCGACTTGACTGACACGGGTACTCCATGCAGTCGTACGATCTCTCGTGCATATAACTGGGCTAGTTTGCTTGATCTGTAAGTGGCCGGGATAGGTAATAAGTGAGCACACTTTGTGAGTCGATCTATAATCACCCATATGACGGTATTCCTTCGCTTGGACCTAGGTAAGCCTGTCACGAAATCCATCGTGATATGTTCCCATTTCCACTCAGGGATTTCTAGTGGTTGTAGTTTTCCATAAGGTGGTGTAGGGCTTTAACCTATTGACACGCTAGACATCTCTCTACAAAGGATGCTTATGGCTCTTTTCATGCCTTCCCACCAAAACTTCCTTCTCAGGTCCTGTACATTTTTGTGCTTATAGGGTGCGCAGTGTAAGGTGTGTCATGTGCTTCGCTCATAATTTCATTTCTGACTTCTTCATTGTTAGGCACACAGTCTCCCTTCAAAGGTGATGGCATTATCTGCTTCTTCTTGATAACTCTCATGTTCACTCGTCCTCACTCTCAGCCTTATCTTCTCTAGAGCTTCATCAATTCTTTGTGCATCTATGATTTGGCTCCTCAATTCTGGTTCTACCACAAGAGTGGCCATCTTCCATTCCATCATTTTGGGCGTTCGTATCATTTCTAGGCTTAACTTGCTAAGTTCTTTTAGTAGTTCTTCCTCTACAGTGAAAAGAGCTGTGAGGGGCTGAGTTTTTTGACTCAAAGTATCGGCTACTACATTAGCTTTGTCCGGGTGGTAGATTATGCCGCAATCATAGTATTTTACTAATTCTAGTCATCTACATTGATGCATGTTTAGATCTTTTTGCTCAAACAAGTATTTGTGGCTCTTGTTATCAGTGAAAATTTCACACCGGACACCGTGGATGTGGTGTCTCCAAATTTTCAGAGCGTGTATTACGACATCTAGTTGTAGGTCATGAGTGGGGTAGTTAAGCTCATGACGTCTGAGTTCTCATGACGCATATGTGATCCTCCCATTTTGCATCAGGACGCAGCCGAGTCCATTCTTGGAAGCATCAGTGTAAACGATGTTGCTTGTATCTGGTTTTAAAAATGCTAGTATTGGTGTGATGGTTAATTTTTCTTTCAAAAGTTGGAAGTTTTCCTCGCATTTCGGTGTCCAAGTGAACTTGATGGCCTTTTTAAGTTGTTGCGTCATTGGTTTGGCTATTTTAGTGAATCCCTCGTTGAATCTCCTATAATAACCGACTAATCCTAAGAAACTTCAAATCTCGTTCGGAGTAGTTTGTGACTTCCAGTTCTGTATAGCCTTGACTTTTGTTGGGTCTACTCGAATTCCTTTCGTAGTCACTATATGTTCAAGGAAACTTACCTCATTGAGCCAAAATTCGCACTTGTTGAATTTGACATAGAGGTTTTCTACTCTCAAAATCTCCAAGGTGGTCCTCAAGTGTTCCTCGTGTTCCTTCTTATCCTTTGAATAGATGAGTACATTGTCTATGAAGACTAGGATAAACTTATCTAGGTAAATGTGGAATACACGGTTCATTAGGTCCATGAACACTGCAGGTGCATTTGTAAATCCAAAAGGCCTTACTACGAACTCGTAGTGGCCGTATCTGGTTCCAAAGGTCATCTTGGGTATGTCTTCTGTTCGAATCTTCAGTTGATAGTAGCCAGACCTTATGTCTATTTTTGAAAACACACTGGCTCCTTTAAGCTGATCGAAGAGATCTTTGATTTTAGGTAATGGGTACATGTTTTTTAGGGTCAACTTATTTAACTCTTGGTAATCTATACACATTCTCAAAGTCCCATCTTTCTTCTTTACGAAGAGTATTGGCGCTCCCTATAGTGATATACTAGGCTTGATAAAACCAAGATCTAAGAGTTCTTGCAGTTGCATCTTGGGCTCTCCTAGTTTCTTCGGTACCACCCTATAAGGTGCCTTTGATACTGGGGTAGATCCGGGTTCTAAATCGATGGTGAACTCTAATTGCTTATCTGATGGTAAGCCTAGCAGGATGTCGGGAAACACATTTGGATACTCACACACCATTTCTACATCTTTGACTCTTCTTTCTTCTTTTGGTTCCTCGTTCAGGTAAACGAGGTAGGCCGGATAGCCTTTCCTTAACAAGGTAGCAGTTTGTAGCACTAAAATTATGGATTTCCGCCTGTTCATACTGATACCGTGAAACTGGTGGGTTTCTTTCCAAGAGGTTAGAAATAATCTTGTCTTTCATTGCTTAGAATGGTGGCATAGTTCTCGGCTAGCCAATCCATTCCTAGGATTATATCAATATCCCTCATCAACATAACCCTCAAGTCGTTAGCCATAACCCTAAGTTCTCCCAGTGTAATTTCTGAATTCGAACAGGTCCATGTGATTTCTATTACTCCCCCGACTGGTGATGTCACTTGCATTCTAGGTTCTATTTATTTTATTTTGAGTTCTAAGGTATCTATGCAAGAAGTAGATATAAAGGAGTGCGAAGCACCCGTATCAAACAGAAGGATAACATGTATATCAAGCAATTTTTCCATACTTGCTAAGTTCCCTTGGTTTCTCTCCAGCTGCTTCTACCTATTGCGTATGCTCTGGCTAGGGAGTGTCTGGCGCTGTTGCTGCTTATATTGCAGTGGCTACCGTTGGTTAGCTCTCGGTTGCACTTGCAGTACTTAAAGTTATGGCCGTTGGGCTGGAGGGTGTGGCTTTTCCCTTCCTCCCACGAATATAGTCGGGCAGTCCGTCACAAAGTGGTTGCACTTGCTACATCTAAAACAGTTGTCTATCTCTGCCTTGCAAATTCCACTGTGCATCTTGCTGGTATCCTCCCACCGGGTTACGAGCAATTGGTTAGGCGTGTTCCTGTGGCCGGCTAGGTCCTTGGCATGATCGTTTGTTCTCCCGTGGGCCTTGTAAACCATCCCACTTATGCTTTTCCTTCTGATGGTGAGAGTATGCTTGTGGGTGCACCGGTGTTGATGCCGATGCGGGTCTTTCTCATGGCATTGCCACTTCTATGTCTAGAGCTCGGCTAAGAGCTTCGTGGTACGACAATCTTCCATTACTAGCTAGTGCCATCCGTATCTCGTGTCTCAATCCAGTACATAATTCTCAGCCAACTCTCCTCCGTGTCCACCTGGTCTGGAACATATCAGGACGTGTCGCAGAATACAAAACTCAGTGACTGGCATCCTTCTCTGCTTCGAATTGTAAAACTGTATTTCCTTCTTCTTCCTATAGCTTTTAGAGATATATTTGTTATAAATTCCCGTCTTCAATTGCTCCCAGGTCAAGTTGGAAAGTTATTCTGTGGTAATTGTTTTCCTACGCGCTTCCCACCAGAAGTCGGCATATCCGGTCAATTGAAAAGATAAGCAAGTGATGCGCTCTTGGTCTGTGCATCATAAGAAGTTGAAGATACACTCCATGGCACGTATCCATGTTTCTGTCTCAGCGAGGTCTCCTATTCCATTGAATACCGGCGACTTCTGTCTGAGGAATAACTCCTCTATCTTACGCTCGGGTGGGGGAGGTGGTAGGGTTAATTCATGTCGCTCCTCGTGGCCCTGGTATTCTTGGTCTTGTCCTACCTCACGTCTTCTTGGTCGCCATGCTCTTCTCTGAGGCATTCTGCTTTAATCAATATACAACTCATTACAGTGTTAAGCCATTTCCATAACTTTATTAAAGGAAGGATTCCAAATTTTCTAAATAGGTGCAAGACAATATTATCACATAAGTACTTATCATAAAATAAAAGCTCATCTATGGTTTCTCGAAAGGCTATTCAAAGTTGTATAGGATAATAAATCACACACACATATATATATATAAGGGAAAATTGCATAGCAAGGAATTTGTCACATTTTCTAGCTTTAGATGTGAAATACTGCGAGTACGTAATACGATGCTCCGTCTCTATGCGGACCATGCCTAACAGTACTTAGCCACAGGCATCTAACTACTTATATCTTCGTGCTTTAATTTAAAAGTATGCTACAATAATACTACAGAGTCATTCTCGTGGGAAATACTCAGTCTACTAAAACCATACTAGTGAAATAACGTTAGAATGGTCAACTTAGTAATCCGTTTCTGATATACTTATACATCATAATACTACTAAACAAGTTTAAACCATGTTGTCGATCACGTGGACTCATCATTGTCAACTGGCAGTCATGGATCCTCCTCTTTAGGGTCCTCCTCTGAATCTTTCTCATTCTCGGGGTTGTGTCCGGACTTGTATCTCCAAATATTGTTCAACATCGTACACATCCCATTTAGCTCTTGTAGGTGACGTTGCATCTCTACGTAGAATACGTCTGCATCCGGCAATAGTGGTCGGACCATGGTCGGTGCTGATATCTTCTTCAATTTGGTGGTACCGATTGGAGGGGGTTGTGGTGCCTCCTCCTTAGATGTGTCAAAGTGAACTGGGGCCTTGCCCTTCCTATGCTCCTCTCGTAAAGTCCTCACTAGTCTGTCCATAGCAGCCGTGCCAATAGAATCTTTGTCATCAGACGGGAGTGTTTGTATTGACAGAGGTTTGGAAGTAGACTGTAATCTGGCCTTTGCCGGAGGGTGGGAGGGTCCTGCCTCGAAGTCATCCCTACCACGTGATCCCAAGACTGTCGCCGGTATGCATGCAATTTGTGTAACAGAGTGTGAAGCTGGTGCAGAGGGAATCTGGGGTGGATGGTAAAGTACGTCCAGTCTCAGGGTCATCCCCACAGGTCAAGGTCTCCGGGTCTCAAATACGGTCCATGAGGGGCTTGACCGTACACGTCGAAACAACAACAAATGGTGCCTATGAATGGGAGAAAGTCACCCACTGAGTCATAGTGGCCTCCCTGTCGATAGAAATAATCCCCAGCTATCTTTGTCGCCCGTCCTTGTCAATCCGCAGGTAGTAACTTAATCAACCGTACAATCCCATCATAGCCAGTAACATCGTGTTTATGAGCGTCGCTCCATAGCCAGTGATAGTGTGACAAGAACTCCCCGAGGTCGTCTCCTTGGCACAGAGCGTATGTCTGGTACTCCCGTATAATACTAGCGGGGCTAGACAGTGATGTCGTCTGCTTACTGGCAGTCCTCATCGTCTGTGCCATCTATAAGGTAAGGTCTAATATCAGGTTTCTAAAACATAGTAAATAAAAACTAATGAAATCCTACATTCTCTGTGCTGTGAAACTTATATCCTGATTCGATAATTTTATAGATGATGGTCATAGTCGCTTTAACGTTCTTAATTACTTTAAAAACGATTGCTTTCTTTATTGACGTAATGGGTTGATACGTAAGGTTTCATTTCAAATGTTCCATCCATTATTCGTTGTCTCATTCGTCTTTTGACCGCGTCTCTTCTTTATTCCAAACTTTTCCTCGTATCTTTCTCTCGTCTTGTCTCCTCACTCATGATCTTACCTCGCGTTTTACTTCGTATTTATTCTCTTTATTACATTGCTTGGGAAAGCGATAAGATCATAGTTTTCCTTCTAAGTTCGAGTCCAACTATGTCATAGAGGGAAACGTATAAATTAAAGCATTCTATTTCATTGTGAGTCTTGTCATTCCCTTTACTTGCGGGGGATCCAAAGCGACTTTAAAATGAAGATTTTTCAAAAGTTTTCGGCTTTTGCAAAAAGGAAAATCATTTTCTTTCAAAAGCTTGTAACTTTTAATTGAAGGGATCGATCATTACTTTGCTTGAAACTAGAAACTTTCTTGCTCAATGAGTGTTACACTCCTATTTCCCTTGAATACTTTGATTCTCAAAAGTTGAACTTGAAGTTCTTTCTCAAATGGAAATATTTTTCCTTTTTCTTTAAAGTAACTTTACACTTGAAAAACATCGTTTCAAGGTAAGACTCATTCCTCGTTCAAAACTTGAACTTTCATTCTTGACCTTTTAAAAAAATGACCAGTTATTCATTTTTCCTCGTTGAATGTGATGAGTCGGGGTGATGAGTTCGTATTGGGTCCACGTAACTAGTCTAGTGGAACGAGTCTAGACTAAGACTGAAAGAAGACTCTCGGGTTTAGAGCAGGAAAGAACTACTCTGATACCATTTTATCACGGCCGTACTTTATTAAGGATAATAAAAAGTTCGGCGATTGTGACTGGGGTGGGGATTATAAAGGGGATAGCAAATCAATATATGTTTCACGGATATCATATAACGTCTTTAATAACAGAATTATATTTGTCTTACAAGAAGTCGAATCTAACATCCATACATAAAAATGATAGACATATCAGAGTCTAGAAGGAATATATATATATATATATATACATATATAGAATCGTAATCAAATCAGAACTCATTTTTAATGCAGAACTAAGAACTAAGAACACATCTCAACTGCATATCTTTTGGATCTGATGGTACCAAATCGTGACACGTGGCATTGATTTTAATATTATTTTAATAGGCGAAAGTTATTATGGTAGTTTTATGTAAAAATCGGTTTATAGTTAAAGCTATTTTTATGGAAAAGATTTTATAGATTCAAATTTTTATGGAAAAAATCGGAATACACGTAATGATATGTTTGATAATGAACGATGATATATTCGTCTCTAAGTAATGATATTCTATTATGTCGATAATGATATTACGTTTTTTTTCTGATAACGATTCCGATTTTTATGGAAAAAATCATAAGTTGCATAATGATATGGTTAATGATGGATAATGATGCATCCGTGTACAAATAATGATGTTCGTTTCTCCGATAATGATTTAATTCGAGATCCCATAATTTTTGGGATATTTCCTAAAATCGTGGAAACGTGAGATTTTATTTTTACAATTTTAGCCTTACAATGACATTGTATAAGCAAAGTAATGATATCATAAAGAGAGTAATCTCGTCCATTCATATCTTAATCTAAATGTTGATATTAAGTCTTAGTTATGTATATAAGACTAGTTTTAATTATAATGCATATATATATATATATATTATATATATATTAAACTACTCCTTGTAGTTATACTTTAATGTATCGGAACATAGAACATGTTGACATGTGTGAAGATATGTACCTCCGAAAGTCTTATCTAGGAAAATGAACATTCTCAGAACTCATTCAGCATATCCACCTCCTCATCACGACTCAACCTACAAATTTAGAAATATATGTAGGACTGAGTACAATAGTACTCAGTGAACACATGCCAAAACATACATACATACGGTTGAAAATATTGTCACGTCACCACAGTAAAGCACATACGGTTGAAAATATTGTCACGTCACCACAATAAATTCTATGTCTCGTTGAATTTATACGTGCATTGATATTAATTGATTACGTTAAGCATATTGATGCAATGTTGTTAATTTTTAAGTGTTATGTCATTTGAAATATTTGGGCAGGCCCCTATGCTTATTTTCATGCTATAACATGCTTATATTTTCGTTGAAACAGGTTGGGAATCATACCTTGATAGATTGGGATTTTGAAACATCGATAATCTTCAAGGTTCCTTGCCTTTGTTGTGAAAAAGTATACATATTGTGCTTGAGAAATTTGGGATGTTAGATACGTTGGAAAGTGGATGGAAATGGTGACTATGGTATATCAAGAACTTCTTCATTTGGTGTTGTTGATGTTGGATGTGAGGGAGCTAAACGTCACTTGTACTTCTATGGACATGTTGCAAGACAAATCTTGCTATTTCGAGTATATTGTCAAGATTTTGCTTGTGATATCAAGTTACATACATCACTAAAATCTTTGTCTCCAAAGGTTGGGTGATTGCAACTATTTGGATGATTTGGATACTATTTGAGGATATGATTGTAATGATTTTGGTTCTTGCATCACGTTTCATTCTTCACCTAAATCCCACTTCTCAAGAGATTGGATTTGTTGAATACTATTTGGTACTATTGGATTGATGTAAATACTATGTGATTTTGTTCGTTCATTAATTCTTACTTAGTGTATTATTTGGTGGATAAGAGTGTGAGACATACTAACCAATTTCTTGCTTTTTTTCCCCTTATTTTACAGAAATTTCTTCGTGGAAAGTCAAAGGTCGTTCGGGTTTCACAGTGGTTATTCATCATGTAGTTTCTCATTTAGTTTTATTCATGAGAAATAAACAAGTGTAATTTAACTTGTATTGTTGATGTATAGTTCCCATTATAATTTCGTTCTTCCTTGTCTCGTTGTATGTTGTAATATTTTCTATTTTATTTCTCAAACAACAAATTTCATTTCATCAAGCAACAACTTCATTTCAATTATGAGAACTTAGGAGCGAATTAATATTAGTAATATCACGTATTAGTAAGTAAAACGACAGTTATTACATTCACTTCATCATCATAGTTCTCAACCATTAGATTTAGTCTTTTGGATGTTTGACGATTCTTTCAAGGCCTATTGAGTTGTTTTTGCATTTGTTTAAGCTATTCATTCTAAACGAGGGAAGGTTCTTTTGCGTTGAGCGTTTTAATACTTAGGACATTCTCATGAATTTCACTATGATTTTTATGAGATGGAGATAATGCAACTATTGTATCATCTTGTCTTTGGTGCATCTCATTACCTTGAGGTGACCCTCTAGAAGTCCATCTAAGGGTCTCTCCAAGAGTTATTTCCCCTCCCAATAGATAATCAAAAACTCCCACTGAGTTCTGGTCCACTCCATTGGACAGATCCCTATCCTCTATTATATATTGTGGTTCTTGAATTTCTTCAAGATCTACCATGTTGTGACCTTGTTTCTTATGGATTATCACATTATGATATCCAGAACAGTAGAATTCATATCCTTTAGTTTCCTTAGGATATCCACAAAATAACATTTCTCACTTTTAGTTTCCATTGCCTAAAAGAATAAGGGAGGCTAACGAAACTCATCATGGATCGAACCATATCTAATAATGTTTGATTTCTCCTCTTGGATACTCCACTAATTTGTGGTGTACACAAATGTGTCCAGTTCGACCGGATTCCATGTGATTTCAAGTAATTAAGAAATTATCGACTCAAGTATTACCTTTCTTGATCTAATCGAAGAGTTTTCACACTCATCCCAAGTTGTTTCTTGACTTCCCACGTAAACTCCTTAAATTTCTCGAATGCCTCAGATTTGTGTTTCATGAGATACACACATCCATACCTCGAAAAATTATCAATAAAAGTGATGAGGTACGAATAACCACCACTTGCTTGAGTTGGAAACGGTTCGGACACATCTGTGTGCATCAACTATAGCACATCTTTGGCATGCAGCCATTTCCCAGAGAGAGTGGTTTACTTTTCATCTTTCATTTAAGACAAAATTCGCAAGCACCATATGATTTAAAATCAAATGATGTGAGATAGTCTAACTTTCTCAATCTTGCTATTCTTTTCTCATTGATATGACCATGTTTACATGTCAAAGATAAGTAGCATTATCTGTATTACATAGCTTAAGTCTTTTGTTTTGCACATTGAGAATATTTCATTCACATCCAAGCATATCAAATATCTAAGATCGTGACTTATCCATAGACATATAATCTCAATGACAAACATACTCAAGCTCCCACTCAATGCACCTTATGTCTTGAATTGAGAGTTAGTCTCTCTTTCAATGCCTCTTCTTGTGAAAGAAAAGCATTCATCATTTGGTAATATCGACTTCTTCTTAGCCTCTCCACTTTTAGGCTTTAGAAAAGCATCATTGGATGTTTTCTCAATCTTCTACTACTTACTCTTCCTTTCAGAAGATTTTGCAGAAGAGCTCACAATAAGCACAAATTTACCCTTAGAAGTGGAAGACTCATAAGTCTTTAACATGTTCTACAATTTCACCAGACACACCTTCGCATTGTTCATGTTGAAATTCACTATAAAATTCTCAAACAACTAGGTGGAGACAACACGATCAAGTTTGTTGAGACATTTGCGGGAATCATCGTTCCAATCGATACTAACATCTCTATCAAACATCTTCTTAAGCACATGCTCATAGAGCTTGCCCCCATCATATAGCTTACACTTGAAGAGATCTCGTAGTATCTCATACCCCACTGCCAGAGCTTCCAAAGCATACAAACTCTCCAAGTAACTAAGCATCTCATATGGGAACACGAATTCATGTTGTCTATGTAGTTCAAAACTCAAACAACATGATACACTGAGCTGATATGACATCCTCAACGTGTCTCTCATGAGTTTTATTGTCCAAAGAAGCATACTCAAAAGATTTCTTGTCAGAGATGACACTAATTGGTATGTCCAAGACATATTAAATAATATATAGCCTTAGCACCAAGTGCAAACAACAGACCCAATCTGTAAAATTTGACCTAGTCAATTTTGTATTTTTATCAAACAATTAAAACCAAGATGAACAACAAAAAGAATATAAAATAACAGAAAAAACAAATTAGAAAGAGCAAACAAATATCTCATTTGTATCACTAATCAAACAAGAGTTTATTGTATTGATTATCTCCCACTAATTTTAACATATTTTATGCCCCCAAATACAAAATATGGATTTATATCAAATATAAATCTTAGTGGTCTAAGATCCAAGTCTATATTATTGCAGCCTCTGCGAAGGCTGATGACTACAATAATATCACTTGGTAGGCCTCCAAGACAATTCCAACAACAATTTTGCAACTCTTGGTTTATTAATCCAATTAATATGCATCTATAAATTATTTTGGTCGCGAGGGCATTTCAAAATTATTTATGTAAGTCAACCCCATCACACGATTCCAACCATGCATCTATGAATAAGTCCAAGCCTCGTGGATTTAGAGTAAATGCGAGGGCGTAAAATTCGTGGTCGGAAAGGTTCGGTAACATCAAACAATTATGATGGATGACGTGTTTGGTTTCTAACCAATACTTATATTTAGTGGGGAAAAATTGTGTGATACTAATTGTTCAATTTAATATCTAATATTAAATTCCAAAATAATTACTGTGTGTCGTCTACCCAAACATAATAAATGCGAACCACACATATTGGGCGCCGCCTACCCAAACATAATATCGCGGACTACATGTATTGGGCGCCGCCTACCCAATCATAATATCGATCTCTAACTACTATAGTTAAATAATAACCATAAAATCAAAGTGCATGCTTTTTCACATCAGATATCAGACAAAGCTTAATGAATAAAATACATTAATCAAATTAATATTATATTCTCTAATTATAAGTGGATTAAAATAATTTATATTAATTCCAAATTAATACAATTTTACATTTAATATTAATTTTAAATTAATATTCAGCATACATTTACTATTATTATTTCAAAAATAATAATAATAATAATAATAAATCATAATTTATTAATACAATTAATAAATCAATTCATGTAATTGAGATTTGTATATTATTAATTCAAAAATAATAATATTTTTTTAATACATAACAGCCCACAATGGGTTGTTAGATTAATTGCATTCGGCCAAGTCCAGCATCTAAATCAAACAGCAGTAGCAGCTCAGCTCAATTAACCCAGCGGCTTAGCATACTCGCGGCCCAGCGCCGCGTTAGCAGCAAACAAGAGGAGAATGACCGAGCCCAACTCCCTGAGCCCAATATCCAAAGTCTGCCCGACCCGAAATCCAAAATCCGCAAATCTGACCAGCACAGTACCCAGATATCTGCGCCTCAACCCGGATGTCCGCGATACCGACTCGGAAAGGACTTGAGAACCCAATTAGGGTTTTTGGCTGTGCATACCGCCACCGCCGTCGTTACACCTTCCGTCGTCGCCTCAACGTCAACGCCATTACCAGCCACCCGTCGCTGGTTACCACCACCATGACTGCCGAGCAGCCGTTGGCTGAAGATTCATGACGGACAGCCATTTGCGAGAAGGAGAAAGGCAGCGATCGGGCTCGTGCCACACCGATGGCCGAGCACGCGCCCCTTCCGCTTCGCTTCGGTGTCCAACCTCCAACGACAATCATCCACCGTCTCCAAGATGGCGACCTTCGCGCAACAAAGTTTGCGATGGAGGCCTACACAACATCAGTTGCCGATAGGCCTCTCGCGGCTGGTTTCGCACCGCACGAGTATGCACCCCCCCCCCCTCCAGCGGCTAGCAGTTCTTCACCCAGCACATCCATCGCGTCTTGCACGCAGCCACCGCGACCATATACCGCCGCCGGCCTCAGCAGTCGCCGTTCATCGCGACGTTGACTGTGTCTAACACAACACCATACCACTCCGGTGACGTTCTCATGCTAGTGAGCGGTGGGCGGAATTCAAACACCATGTTCGAATTCTAAATTTTGAAATCCAATTTCAATTTTGAAAAACTCAATTACAATATTCAATTTCTAAAATTAATCCACATAAAATTAGAACACAAAATCAACTATGAATCAAGCCCTAAGCTCTGATACCACTATTAGAAATTCCTATTATCATCTAAAGATACGCAACGGATTATACAGACACGAATATGATCTAGATTCTGATATTGTGAGTTGACCAGTTTATCACAACAGATAGAAGACTTACTTGTTGTGCAGTTTGATTTCCATGGTTTGATCGAATTCTGACATTCTGCTGGTGAATCCACCACTTTCGGTATGCACGTGTATGCCAATCTGATGCATGAACAATTCCCGGTACACAGTTCAATCAGCGAAAGCTAGGAAATCTCTAATTAAACATACATAATTTTTGTCTGACAAAAGAATTCAGTTTTCACGTTCTAAACTAATAAATTGTTCTAAACTTGTCTTTAATTTCTCTACAATAGCGAAATATATATTAACTGCTCCATGACCTTTAGGCCTATGAGCTTATAATATTTTATCTGCATTAATTAATTAATGGTCCAACTTTAATTAATTAAAGTACAATATCCTAATATAGTCCATATATCTTGTAGTTTTGGCGCCTCGTTATCTCAAGGCGCTCGTTCAGATGGACCAGTTAGGTTACCCCGACTTTCGATTTCGTTATAGGGATGGTTAAGCACCTCTGGTACCTCTCTGTCTCTTTAATTTGTTGGCTTTCTTTTTCTTTCGTTATGCTTTTGTATTTCTTATTGGACATCCCCATATGTTTGTTCATTTTTGTTTCCCTAGTATAGGTTTCGTTGGGCCTTATGACCCTTTTGCCCATGTTGGGCCTTTGTTTAGTTCCTTTAGTGTGATTAGCTGGCATGGCCCGATTTGTGGGTTCGGCCATTCTAACTCTGTTTCGTTACTTTGGGGCCAAGTCACTTTTGGTTTTGGTTCATGTACGAGACACTTGATTTATGCTTTGATATCGACGGGTTGGGGCTCTGTGTAACCCCTTAACCCTTGGGGGTTTTTTGAGGAAGAAAAAAAAAACACGTTGCTTGCCGCCCCCTCACTCACACCCGTCGCTCTCTCTCCACCAGTGACGGCACTCTCTTCCAGCGCCACCGGCCTGTCGCCGCACGCCGCCCACCTCACGCTTCCTCTCTCACCCTCGCCTCTCATCTCCATTCTCACTCTCTCACACACACAACCCGGCGTCTCCCTTCTCTTCCAGTGTCGTCGGCCGCCCGCCGCTCCTAGTGTTGCCGCCCTCCTCCAGCAAGCTTGCTCGAGAACAGAGGTATATCGTTGAAATTTTTGAACAGATGTCTCAATCCAAATATATATAGCATTGGATGAAATGCAGCCAAGTGTTTCCGGTTGATTATCAAAATATTATTTTTGTTTCTTGAAATCTTGAAAGAAGAATTACATGAAAGCTTTTAGATTGGTTTTCGGCTTTAAGCAGACACCTATACAATATAACATAGATTAACAAAACAATAATTTTGATGGTATATGGCTGATGTCTTCTTAAGTTGATGAGCACTCTATATCTAAATAATTTGATGAGCATTATATATGGTTGATGTCTTTTTAATTTAAATAGATTCAACTTGTTGTTGTGTTTTGGATATTTTGATAAAAAAATATTTATTATTTGACGTTTGAACTTATTTGTAAATTTATAGATTTGTTGGCATTTAATGTTATTAAGATTTAAGACTTTTTCTATATTTTCTTTCTTTTGGTTTATCATTCACTAAATTTTAATATATTGTGTTTAATATATATTTAATTATATATATATATATATATATATATAAATATAGTATTTCGGTCCGACCGATCCGATTGATTGAACCATAAACCGATAGTTTCACCATTCACTTACCAATTCAATTTTTAAACATTGCTATTTGTTGTGTATTTTATTACATTTATTATGTTTTCTCGGTGTTGATTGTGAAATCTCTACAATATGGAATAAGAAAAATGTGGCCTCACTAATGTGCGTAAGAAAATTTTCTATATGATAGTTAATATTAAAATTAATATATTCCCATTATTAAAACTTAAAAAAATACATAGGCAACAGTAAATGATTTAGTTCAAAACTTGGATCCTAAAGTTAATCCTTCTTCAATTTACCATCAAGTTTCATTTTACTATCATATTGTTATTGATAATATTAGTCACTGAATTATATTTAATTATAAAATATTACCATAAAATTACTTATTTAATTTATAAGATACAAAAATATAAACTAATATCTCATTTCGGTCTCATTTTATTTTTCATTCTTGTACATACCAAGCATAGAAAATCTCATTTCAATCATACTATTATTATTATTCCTAAATTTATTTCATTCATACATAATTTCATTACTTCATAGCAATCATCTCCAAACGATCTCAATCAATAAGTTAATACTATATATTTTAAATTAATTTAGATAACATTTTGGTCATATGGTGTTAGAAATATGGGAAAAACCCAAGCCGTTAAATTGGCAACGCTCTTGCTATTGCAACCGATAGAACAAAACAACAAGGAATAGAACGGAAATTACAATGACAAATAATAAAACAAACCAAACTTTAAGTCGAGTCGAGGAAAGCCCTCTATCCGCAAGACGAATTACGCTTCGGCTGGTGCTCTCGGATTGGCGTATCGTCCCCAAAGATAAAACGACTTCCTCCTAGCGTGTGGAAGCACCTCAAACCCGCTAGGCACCGACGAACTTGATAGAGTTTCGAGAATCGAGCAAATAATGCTCCTAAAGATGCTAAGTTATGCGTGAATGACAAAAGGTGAGTATCGAGAGAGAGTTTGTGTTGTGGTATTCTATTATCTCAAAACCCTCGCCTATATGTAGGCCTAAGGAGGGAATGTGGAAAGACACGATCATCATAACAACCCATAATGACCTTGGCTATTACGACCAACCGAAAGGCCAAAGGTCTCGAGCATGTGAAAGACCAAAGGTCTTGGCGATATGAAAGGCCAAAGACCTTACAATTTTCCAACAGTAATCACTTCTCGTTCTTTTTATTTTTTATTTGCTTTCCTATTTCAAAATGCAAGACAATTGTTTGTGTATGTGATTTTTCTCTTAAAGAAAGATTCTGAAATTAGAAAACTGCAACACGTGTTAATATCCGTATGAGGTTTTCAAAAATATTTTCATAACTGAAAGGTTGTGGCCCGCCAGATCCCTATCCATAAGTAACAAGATGAGTATATGTAATGACGAGTATATGTATTTTCTTATTATCATGTTTATATTGTGTTTATATATATATATATATATATATCTTTGTGTGTGTGTGTGTGTGTGTACGAATTCTTGTATAGCATATGTCACAAAAAAACTTGAGTATTGATAGGATATGCAGCTTGGCCCACCAGAAGCCCACCAGAAGTTCAGCCCAAATACAACAAGTTCAGCCCATGAGAAGTCCGACCCAGCCCACAAACAGAACAGCTCGGCAATAAAGGAGCTCGGACTAGAGGTCAACAGCTCGTCTGTAAAGGAGCTCCAACCAAAGGCCAATCAGCTCGGCTATAAGTGAGTTCGGACCAAAGACATGCTGCTCGGCACTAAGGCAGGTAGAAGCTCGGCCACAACCGCCCACTACCTCCACTACTTTCTAACCGCCAGCCATGATCCAGGAAACCGCCCCACGATTTCTGTAACCGCTGAGTCCCTTTAATGGCTCATTTATTTGGGCTAAGCTAATGTAATATTATAAATAGAGGCTAGATTAGTGGAAAACGGTTGAACACTCTACTTGTATACTTTGAACAATAATACGACGAAATACGCTTTGAGACGTGGACGTAGATCAATTACGATCGAACCACGTAAAACCCCTGTGTCTATCTAAATTCCTGGCCCACAAACGAACCCGAAAATCCTTGTTCGATCAAGTATCTAAAGTTTCTTTCACTGTGAATATAGACGAAATACCATTCATCATTTCCTGGCTAATCAATTTGCCTCTTCTCCGTTCCAGAAATTCTGAGAAATATCTCTTCTCCACACAAATCCAAAAGGCATATTCGAGCATGTGCGAAATATGAATAGTTGTGATGGTTCAACTTTGTAGTTTTGTAAAAAGCGCGGTGGGTACCCGGCATTTGACAATTTAATAAAGTCCGTCCAAAATCATATTCCTTCTCTAACTAAAATTTTATAGGGTCGCAAGAATTTTATTTTCCATGTGACTTTCATAATATTTAGCTAATTATGGGATTATATTAGTTTCGTTAATCAATTATATGTACATATATTGTGTATACTACTGTCTAAAATCTAATACACTACACATCAACTATATTTCTAGGGTAGCAAGAATCAAGTTTTTGTGTCTCTGTGTGTCAGAATTAATATTTGAAGCCAATATTATGGTCATAGTGACAACAAAAATTATACGGATAATGAGAATACACCATAACTAAAATGATTTTATTTAATAATATGTTATGAATCGATACCTAGCCAAAATATATAATTCGAGATTAAGGACATTGATAACGGGGGCTGGTGGCATCACCCCTGGGTGACGTGATGGTGGCTGTACACGTTGAAGGAGGGAGAAGCGGCGTGATGGCTTGTAAACCTCGGCGAATCGCGTGGCGCGTGCCGCGCACTGGTGGTCATGTGTGTCTGCTCTGAAAATACAACTATTTAATTATTATTTTTAAACATAAAAATCAATTTTTGATTTTCTTTTTTAATTTTTTTATCGTTAAAAAACAGTACTAATAAATTTTTTTATCACATCCCCATCTTATAAATACTCACTTCTCATCCACTTCATGCACACCTCAAAATTCATCTTCTTCTCCAAATTATTCGAATTTCTTCTTATTTTCTTTCAAATGATCTCATTATTCTAAATAAAATTCGTAATTTTCTATTATTTGCATATGAATTTAATTTGGATATATAAATATACATAATTGCAAATTATATGAAGAAAGAATTAAAAAAAAAAAGATGAGACTATGACTAGTGCAAGTGATAAGATGAGATAATTATATATATGATTGTGAGTGTTAAGTGATCAAGAAAAAAAGAGAGAAAAATGCATATAAATAGTACAAATTAAGTGATGAGATGGTGATTTTGAATCACCTAATATCATACTTCAGTCACTACTTTGCTTATCTAAAATCAGAAATGGAGTTTTTTTTTTTCTTTTTCAATCAATCCATTTCCTTTAAATTTACAATTATTATTACTATCAAACATTTAATTCTTTGTTAATTATGCATAATAAATTTGTGGAAGTACATCGATCAGAAAGTTACTAATTCACGTCCATGTCAAATTAGCTTAAACCCTTATACACCCATTTGCCCAATCCACATCTCAAACTTGCCATATTGTATTAAAGTCCCAAATAATTGATCTAGGCAGGTGAAATTATATAATCTACGCAATCGCTATCATCACACATTAACTTAATTAATTAATGATCGCATATATGACCTAATATTCCAAATTTCAACATACATAAACATTGATTTTCGACTCCTAAATTACAATACTATGAATTTAAAATTATATAAAATAAAGAAAATTACATGGTTATCCGTCGTCGGATTCCACTACGGCCACATCACTGCCAATAATTCTATATTCGAATTATTACTATGATATGATTTTAGAATCTACGAAAAGAAGCGAAGTTATCTAATCAGGCGGCGGAGCGGTCGGAGAAGTCGGAGGCTAGTCGGGAAGCTATGGCGGAGTGGTACATGGTCTCATGAAACGACGACGCATCGCAAGTCATCTTCCGGAACAGCCTCGCTTTCTCCTCCGTGAAAGAGCCGGGAGCGAACCGGGATTTTTCTGGCTTCCAGTCTCGCGCGGCTGCCGCCGCTGGCTTGCCCTTCTTGCCACCCGGGTTCATGTATTCCGGTTCGGAGGAGAAACCGAAAAGTGGAGCCCACCACTTGGGAGATTTGTTGCCGTCGGCGGAGCTGGTGGCGGGTTGCAGCTGCATCACTATGGGTCGGAACGGTAGCATGTTGGACGCCATTTTGCTGGATATATGGACTAATACTCACGTGTATGTATAAGAGAGAGAGAGAGAGAGACTGCTGTTGTGTTAAGATTGAGAAGGTATGGTGGGTTAGAGTATAATTTAACATGGTTGGGTCGTCACGTGGCAACAAAGTGTGACCGCGTAGTTAGATACAATTTACTTTTTCAGGGGATAATTCTGCAGTTTCTACAGGCTGCTGTTTATGAGAAATCAATATACAAGCAATTAACTTTGTGGAAAAATCAAACAAATTAAAAAATAGTGTATTTGAAATCATCCATATTATTAAAGATATGGATGCTATATTCATTTTTGTTTTTACTAAGCAGAAGAAAAATATCTAATTTAACTTAATTCTTATTTTTTCCATATTATAATTTTCAGTTTTTGTGTCCGACTTCTTGTGCAATTTTTATTTTTTCACATATTTTTTTTCTTTAATCTCAATTTTTTATGCATTAGTATAATTTTATACTTATCATCAAGAGTTTATTACGTTAAACTAGAGTATATTATTATTTTTTAGAATTTATTGTACTTTTAATTGATAAAAATTGATTGTTAAAGTTGAAAATTTAAAAGTAGGATATATAATTTTTAAAATTTTTAAAATATGCAAATGAATATTAATTATGATGTATCATATTATGATAAATTTTATTATTACAACAATATTTATAAAATAATTAAATTAAGGGTGAGACATGATGAATTGAGAAAGTGAATCTCATCTAATAAGTGAGAAATTAAATCTCGTCCAAAAGAAATGTGATAGACGTATTATATACTTCTCCAATAATTTGTTTGGCATTATTACTATATAGTATTCCATTTGATCTTCGTTACCACAATTCAAAAATCACAAAATCAAACATACAAAACCATACAAATAGAAATCACGGTTGCAACGAATTTCTTATTGTAATTCAGACCACATTCCATCGATCTTTAACTTTGTTCATTTATGATCCATTATCACCGGAAAGTAACTAATAATAGATATGTGCAAATATAGAGCAACATATTCGGAAAAAAAGGGATATATAAATTCTTGAATCCAATCGAAAATCTAAAATCTAAAATCTCCAAATTATCCCAACCGGAAAACCAGAAAAGCGCTTTTCTTGAAGCAGGAAAAGAGCTTTTCGTCAATCGGTTTATCCGGCATGGCGTTGATCCTGATTACGCTCATGGTGATCCTGAGCGCCGGACCCACTTGGTCGGCCCCATTGATCATTCAGATGAAGCCGGAGAAGGAGACCCTTTTGGCCGCTGACGACCTGTACTGCAGCAGCTGGCGGTTCACAGTGGAGACCAACGATGCCGGCGCGTGGACGCGGGTGCCGGTGAGGTGCGTGGATTTCGTCAAGGAGTACATCACCGGCGATCTCTACGCCTCGGAGCTGGAGGCCGTGGCCGCCAATGCGGCGGAGTACGCCAGGGCGATTGGGGTCTCCGGCGACGGGAGGGACGCCTGGGTTTTCGACATAGACGAGACCTTGTTGTCCAATGTGCCCTACTACGCCGTCAATGGATTCGGGTAACCAATCCTTGCCCTTTTCTCCTTATTCATTGAATCCGATCTAAGTTGATGTGGATTTAGATGTTGTTGGAAGAACATTTTGGATCTCAATTCATGTTTCAAAATTTGAATTTATGTGGTGGTGACGAGAAATTTGAAACGATTCAAGTCAGTATGAAACGATATCATTAAACGAGAAGAGATTGCTGAGTTAAGATAAGTGATATAGTGAGAGAAACATATTAAGATCATATAACCCATTTACTATTGAGGATTAACCTACGCTAATCTATCGTTTACTAAAGCAGTTCATTATTTCTATAATAATTTTAGATAACTTTTATTCATGTCGGGTTGGATTGGAAAAATCCTCGTGATAAAAGGTAAAGATGAAAAATACTCAATCATGCATTTTGTCAATGGTGAACGGACTACTTAACTATGATACTGGTGAACGGACTACTTAACTATGATACTCCAAAGTCATATGCTAGCACGCTTGATTCAGCGGTTGTGTGTAATTTGAAATGGCATGAATAAAGGGCATATGTTTTTGTTCTTTACTTCTTTTACGGTTACTTGCTTCCTGAGAGATCATTAGCTGCTATCAGTGTGTGGCATGTTAAATGGAAACTTGGTAAGGGATTCGAGTAGAGGTTGGTAAAGTATTTGAAATATTGTATGACAAGTGTAGGACTCTCTGGTTTCAGCACGTATTTGATGGTCTTGACATGAAACATCTGTCTGCTTATAAGGATAGAAAGAGTAGTTAGTATAATTTCTAACACGAGGAGTAATCTTACCTTGCCGACCTGGCTCATTCCAGATCGCGAATCTAAGCACCATTATCTATCATCCTTACCTGAAAGCTCGCTCTTGCCTTCTTTCTCGCTATATTTTCGACTGATCCTTTCCGTCCAAGTTATCTCCTCTCCGCTAATTACAACAACCATCTAATGAATGATAAGATTCCTACTGCTTCACAATCAAGACAAACACATATTAAGGACACAAAAGTTTCTAACTTTTACAACCGCCTAATTTCCTTTTACAAGTATGTTTCCGATTCTATAATTTATCTTTGGGTTGTCAGATGATTTCAACGTTTTTCTGGGAGATAATAATGCTTGTAATGCTAGAAAGGATGAGGAAAAGAGTGATGCCAGTTATAAATTATATACTCATGAGAACATCTATCATGAAAATGGATTCAAGACTGGGAGTATGTGTATTGCTATTAGGCATATCATTGGTCCTAGTTATTTAATCAGGAAAGTTTATTATTCTCAGTTATTACCTTTCAAAGTAAGGATAACGGGAGCATCATATGACACTAGTCAAATGTAATTTGACAATTTGATAGGAACTATGGAACTTGTAATACATTTTTAATGCAATCTGGGCGTATTTTCCGGAATTTTGTTCCCGCACCAACTGGACGAAGTCATGTTTATCAGAACAAAACTGTTTCAATATAAACCAAATAAACGGAATGCACATAGTAACTCAAACATGCTTTTTGTTGGACAGTTAATGTCTCTGTCCAATTCCATCCAACGTCCTGCAGTTGTAAAATTAGAGTTCAGAATCTTCATATGTGTGTTATTTTTTATATTCAGAACGTTTCTTGTCCAGTGGAGCCGCATCATTTGTAGGAACAGAACCATTTTGTTTGTACTTCTCTGTGTTTCCTCCATGAGTTGTGTATTGTCTTCTTCTCATGTGCCACTGAATATAACAACTTGCTACAGCCCTTAACAGCATCAGGGATAGAAAGTTTGAGGTATGATTCCTTCATGTTGATGGTTGTGATAGGAGGATTAGATATGGTTGGAAAAATTCACATTATTCAGTTGTGGCAGAGAAAATCTGTCATTTGGTACCCACTAACTAATGTGGTAAAGAACCCTCAAATAGAGTGTGTTAAAGCTAACATTTAATTCTCTGCCTAGTATCCTTGTAATGAGTGACATGAGCAAGTAAAGTGGTAAAGGTTATGCTTGAAAATGTCAGCATAAATAGTATACCAACAATATGACACATTTTTCAGGTAAAACATATATAAGCATAACATCGATCACTGCTGTGCTTTTTAGATGATTAAATGGAATTATCCAGAGCTATCCAAGCATTTACATGCCTCAAAATCTATGTGACTCTTAATTATGCCACTGGTAAGTTCATGAACATAAACTTTGGGAGAATTTATTTTGGGACGTCAGCTCTGCTGTTACGTCATTAAGGATAGGTATTCATAAAGTACAGAAGGTATACTTCTTTTGGAGAGAAGAATCCAATCCATCTTTACCATAGAATTTGAACCCACAAGGAAAAAATCAGTCTTTAATTTATTGTCATTAAAAATTCTGTTTGGACCATTCTGCAAGTGCTGGCCTAATGGTGTGTACAAAAGCCATAAAACATGGATAATGAAGCCTGTGGCTTGTCGTAATCTATCTTGCA
The DNA here is from genome assembly GCA_034509125.1 of Monilaria moniliformis. Taxonomy (NCBI): domain Eukaryota; kingdom Viridiplantae; phylum Streptophyta; class Magnoliopsida; order Caryophyllales; family Aizoaceae; genus Monilaria; species Monilaria moniliformis. The sequence continues at coordinate 25,341 of JAYDZE010032760.1, forward strand.
TTAATAACACGGACTACTTTAAGCTGTAATCTTTGGTCTTGATTTTGAACCCATGTTTACCATCATTTGACATTCAACATGCTTGTTTCCATTGGGGACAGATCGGAGATCTTTGATGAACCTTCTTTTGATGAATGGGTAGAGTTGGCCGAGGCTCCTGCAATAGTCCCTGGCTTGAGATTGTACAGGGAGCTACAGGAGCTAGGCTTCACAATATTTCTGTTGACTGGTCGGGGTGAATATCAGAGGCACGCTACCGAGCGTAATCTAATGTATGCTGGATTCACCAACTGGGAAAAGCTTGTCCTCAGGTATATAAGCTTAAACCTGCTTCTAATACGATGCTCTTAAGCTCCATAGTTTGCAGAAGAGTCACACTCCATCCGGATGCACAGTACATCCCAAGCTTTTGTCTTTGCTGAATTTGGTAGTAACATGCATTTATGGATGAAACAGGGGAAACTCTGATAAAGGTAAGCCGGCATCAGTGTTCAAATCCGAGAAGAGGAAGGAGATAGAGGATGCAGGTTACATAATCCACGGGAGCTCTGGAGATCAGTGGAGCGACTTGATGGGATTCGCTGTGGCAAGACGATCCTTCAAACTACCGAACCCTTTATACTACATTCCCTAGTATGGAGAGAAGTCATTTTTTTGTCTGCTCCAAACCAGAGGATTAGCTACTAGTCTTGCAAATATTTCCAGGTTTTTTTAATAGAATTTTCATGATTCAAAAAATAAGGATGCATTCGCAGTTTGAGGTCACGGAAGGTCAGATGAAGTCTCCTAGTTTTGTTTTACGTATCTGCATTTTCAACTTTTTAGGCCGCTGTAAATATTCTTGACTTTTACCAACGTAACTTTCTTTGGTAATTTTATTGCAAACGCAACTCTACTATAGCGATGAACGCTGGTTCAGCGCATCACTTTCTTCTTCTCAGCTAATACTGAAAGTAATACAAAATTCTTCCATGAAAGTATAAAGGGATGTTGAAATATAAATTTACACCAACTACAAAATTACTAATAAGATCCTAAGTACATAGATAATGGTGAAATTACAATCTTAGTCTCAAATTATTGGCATAATATTCATTTTAGACTACACTAATAGAAACAAGACCTCATAAATCTAACTTTGTTCAATTTGAAATGTATTAATTGATCATTTATAGAACTTATACTTTAGTTCAAAGAATTAGGACACAATATTGTTTACCTTATATTTTGTTTTCTTTGCATTAATATAAGATTTAACACAGTTCTTTATTTTTGTTGTAAATTGAATATAGTATGTATAATTACTTTTGAAATAAATTAAAACATTGTAATATTGCTTAATTAACTCTTATTAAAAAGAATCATTACATAAAACTTAGCTCCGGCAATTAATAAGGTCATAAAACAGAAGGCAAAATTCTAGATATAGGGCAATCTACAAAAAAACTTTCGAAAATGGTAACTTCTTGTTCTTACTTCCGAAAACAGGAAAAACGCATGAGCCTCATGCGTCTCACTGCCGCGTTCCACCCGGCCGGGTGAAACAATGCGCACACTTCCACCCGGCCGGGTAGGACTCTCTGGAATATCAGAAAGTTCCACCCGGCCGGGTGAGACAGTTAACAATTCCACCCGGCCGGTTAAGACGCATGAGACGCATGCTCCTCATGCGTCTACCCCGTGGATTGGCTGATTATAATGGTTTTTTTAACGACTTTGTTGTTTATCTTTCATTACAATAGAATACACTTAATTTCTTCATTACAATAAAATGCATTACAGTCAAACAACACTAACAAGCAAATGTGAATCAAATACAATATAGATCAAATACAAGGTAAATCAAGAATGTCCCGTGGTACAATTTCTTCTGTTATGTCCACT
>JAYDZE010032871.1:0-27200 GCA_034509125.1 Monilaria moniliformis
CCAGTGGATGACCACCCGCTTGGTATCGGCTTCAGTGGATGGAACGGTTTGTATTTAAACTCTCCTCTTTCCTGAAGCCATTTTGTTTATTGCCTTCTTTTTGAGTACTAGCTTGGATTGTCAAGAAAGCAAAATAGGTTTAAATGAAAGGTCAGGATTGGAAGTTACTTGGAGTTTGTGAGTAATGACTCCTGTTATGGATTTAACATTACATATGAATTTAATGAGCATAGTCAGTCGACCCTGAAAGCAAATGTCACATGCAAAAAGCTATCTGACAGAATGAAATGAATGTAATGTTCCAAAAAGAAAAGATGATGAAATATCGGTTCTGATGATGAATCAATTTTTGGTTTACATAAAAAATCTTAGAAGTAGATCCTTATCTATCTGTACCACATGTGTGGACTATGAATAATAATACTTGGTTGAAGACTTATTATCATTCTTTGCTAGCTTAAGGCATGATGGGGTAGAGTAGCACGTTAAATTTTAAAATGAAAACAATGCAGATGAACAAAATTTTGGGGAAATAAAGAAGCTAGTCAAGCCACGACTTTTGCTGGTTTGACAATAGATAATGCTGTAAGCTATAGCTGGGCTGGAAAGTTTCAATGTAATAATCTTTACCTATTCTAATAGTGAAGTAATCTGAGCAAATGCTGGAAACATGAACCACTAATTTACATAGCTTCAACAGATAATATAGGGGTGAAAAGTAACACGTATGACATATATTCCAAGAAGCAAGAAAACTGGAAGTGTGGGGAAATAAGGAGCTGAGAGTGTGGGGAAAGAAGGGAAGATGAATAGATGAATGAAGGGAGAAGTGAAAAAGAAACATACCTGAATGACGAAGAACTTTTAAGGTTGAGTGCTAACTGCTAAAGCTTGAACTTGGGGATTCTTTAAAGAAAACCTAACCTACAATGGAATAATTTTCAGAGGCTTGGTGCCTTGAAGGCGCATGCACCTAATTATGTTAATCACTGATTATGGAAAATTGCACTGGGAGTGCTCCTGCCGTTTTGCCCCACAGATCACTGTGCTTGTGGCCTTCTCATGACTGCTCAACACATACTTCATAAATTATTCGAAGTTCTTGCATATGGCTGCTGCTTGTAGATTGCTTGATCAGCTGGATATATATATCCTGCATATATGCTAGAAGACAAGGAATTGTGATTAACTGGCTCATATCATCTCCCTCAAGGTGTAGTTTCGAGTCGTAAAAATGTATATATTAATAAATAAATACACTATTCATAAAAATAATATCTTATAATTAAATAAACCATATAATCCAAAACATACTACCACTCAAAGGCAAAATAGTATCTCAAAATATGAAAATAAAAACTCTTAAAAGAGTATGAATTTCAAATTTAAACATGCGGAAGTCAATCATCTTCTTCGTCACTTAATTCGATGCCATCTTGTTCCTCCTCTTCATCTTACAAAGATTCCTTTTCTGTCTCTTTTAAAAGCGTACGCATCATACGCAATAAGGAGTGCATGCCTTATTGCGTGCGCATCTTCCCAAAAAGTGTACGTCTCATGAACTCTATCAAATACGTACGACTTGAGGCGCCGGGTCCCGCAATGCAATGAGGCGCGCCTCATTGTGTGCGCCCCTAACGGTTTTTTAAACCTTGATCTGCATGCTTAATTGCAACTCAAGTCAAAAAGAGCTTCCTTGGATCGTGTATAGTTTACTCATACACTATCAAAAGATCAGTTTATGATTGATTTTCAGAGTATCCGGCCATGCAATCCACTTTATTTGGTAATTTGTTTTGGTACTTGATCAATCAAGCAACATCTGTGATTAATTGTATTGAAGTTTTACACTAAAATCTTCTTTAATACTACAATGCAAATAGAATTAAAACTTTCACATTTACTTGGAGTTTGTGATGATGTTGAGAAAGTATGTAAAACTCTGTATCTGTATCACTCGTTAACTAAGTGGTACTTACACAGTTAGGCTGTCCGGCTTCTGATAGTTCTGGTCATGCTTATACCCGTTCTATTTGTAACTGCAGATAAAGATTTGGGAGGATCGGAAGTCATCTCCAATTGCAGTTCTCAGGCCACATGATGGACAACCTGTCAATTCTGTGACCTTTGTGGCCGCTCCTCATCGCCCAGATCATATCATACTTATCACTGGGGTACATGCAGCGGGGAATTTTCTATATTTCATGTTCTGAATTTATTAGTTTCTTTAGATTACTCATCTTCATTTTGACTTTGTTTTTGATTTTTTGTTATTGCACTCAATTGTCAAAGTGTTCATGCAGGGCCCCCTGAATCGGGAATTGAAGATATGGGTCTCAGCAAGTGAAGAAGGGTGGTTGCTTCCTAGTGATGCAGAATCATGGCATTGTACCCAGACCTTGGAATTAAGAAATTCAGAGGGTCGACTAGAAGAAGGTTTCTTCAATCAAGTAGCAGCCTTGTCACAAGCTGGCCTTCTTTTATTGGCAAATGCCAAGAGAAATGCTATTTATGCTGTGCACATGGAATACGGTCCTAATCCAGCAGCAAGCCATTTTGATTATATAGCAGAATTCACAGTCACTATGCCAATACTTAGTTTTACAGGGACAAGCGAAGTACTACCTCACGGTGAACAAATTGTTCAGGTTTATTGTGTCCAGACACAGGCTATTCAGCAGTATGCTTTGGACTTGTCACAGTGTCTGCCACCCCCTACAGAGAATGTAGTCTATGAGAAGACAGACTCTAGCGTCTCACGGGATGCTGCAAGTATTGAAGGGATTGCTAGTGTGGAGCCTTCTGGCAGTAAACCAACAGAGATTTCTATATCTAGCATTGTCCCCAAGGCAACCGTGCATGAAAGTGGCTTGGATAATGCATCAGCAATTAGGTACACTGTTGGTGCTGTTTCTGGTGAGTCACCAGCCATACATGAGTTTGGTACCTCAACTGTGGAGTCCAAACAAGTTAATTTGTCCAAAGCTACTAATGATACTGATATTTCTCTTGCCACTTCAACTCCACTCCCTCTAAGTCCCAGGGTTTCTAGAACTCTATCCGGTTTTAGTCGACCAAGCAGCGTTGAGCATGGTCCACCAGTTTCGGAGCAGAAAGTGATTGAATATTCAGTAGATAGACCAATAGATGGTGTTCATGGAAACTTGGCTGATGTTGCTTCTCTGGATGATGATTCTCAAGATGATATTTCTGCTGCTCTCAACCATCCAATCAAGTTCAAACACCCCACTCATTTGGTAACTCCTGCTGAGATATTGATGGCCACTTCGTCCTCTGATGTTAATCACACAATTGAGCCCCAAAGTGAGGGCGAGCGTAATATTCAAGATGTGGTGGTTAGCAATGATACAAGGAATGTCGAGGTAGAGGTCAAAGTTGTTGGCGAAACAAGATTTAGTCAAAGTAATGATATTGGGCCCCGAGAAGAATTTGAGAATTTTGTGTCAGAGAATAAGGAGAAAACCTTTTGCTCTCAAGCTTCTGATCTTGGAATGGGGATGGCTCGGGAATGCCGTGCCTCGTCTCCGGAAACTTACACTGTGGATAGGCAGGTTAGTGGGACACCTGGAACTGAAGCAGATACCCGACCATCTACCATAGTTGAAGAAGAAGGTCATGACTCTGTAAAGGATGTGACTCAGAAAGATGGCAATTCTTCAACTCCTCTGCCCGCTCAACCAACTGCACCATCTACGAAAGGGAAGAAGCAGAAGGGAAAGGGTGCGCAAGGATCAGGTCTATCTTCACAATCACCTAGTGAGTTAAATTCAACTGATTCTACTGTTGAACCAGGTGTTAGCTCTATTACTCCTCAGCAAGAAACTGGAGTTTCACAAATGCTTTCCATGCAAGAGATGCTGAATCAGGTGATTTTACTTTCCATTTGTTAGTATTTATGATAGATCTAGTAACAGTAATTGTTTTTCTATTACCAGTGATTGTAGTAGTTCTTTCATGATTCCCAATTTCTGCTACTCTTTATCCTTGGTGAAAATTTGTGTCCATCTGAATATTACTAGTTAGTTGCAGGGCTTTTGAGAATTCTTTGCTCATGACTTGTATTTCCAAGTGGTGGGTGAGTCTTGCTGCTGTCACCTTATCACTAACTGAAATTTCTCTGATTGCTGATGAACTAATCATTTTAATTAAACATTAATCACTGTATTGCTTTGATTTTATAAATCTATGTTCTTTTGATAAATTTTTATTGCTTTGATTTTATAAATCTACAGTCTTATATGTATTGACATTCCAGTATTGCCATTGTATGTGGATTTACTGTGTCTTGATGCATCGACCTATTGCCATTTCTTCATTATCTTTTTTCTCTTTTCTTGCAGATTGTGAGCATGCAAAATGAAATGCATAAGCAGATGGCAATGATGGTTGCTGTTCCAGTTACCAAAGAGGGAAAAAGACTTGAGGCAGCCTTGGGAAGGAGCATGGAGAAAGCTGTCAAAGCCAATTCTGATGCTTTGTGGGCTCGTCTTCAAGAAGAAAATGCTAAACAGGAAAAAGCAGCAAAGGAGCGTATGCAACAGCTAACGAATACAATCAGCAATTGCTTAAACAAAGACTTACCTGCTGTTATAGAGAAAACTGTCAAGAGAGAACTGACCACGATTGGGCAATCTGTGGCACGAACCATTACTCCGGTCATTGAGAAAACAATTTCCACTTCCATTACAGAGAGCTTCCAGGTTAAGATCTCAGTTTGTTTGTTTCTCTTTTGTTCAACCATCTATTGGAACTTACATGATTTTTGTGATCAGAAAGGAGTAGGTGATAAAGCTGTAAATCTGTTGGAAAAATCAGTCAGCTCGAAACTTGAAGCTCTAGTTCCTAGGCAAATCCAAGCTCAATTTCAAACTTCTGGCAAGCAAGCTCTTCAGGTATTGAAAAATAATAAAATTGACTTTCTACTTCTGGTGGTTGTCGCTTTACTTCTTTGGGTGAATTTGAACAACAAATTCTGTTCTGGTAATATTTGAGGAGAATCTAAGTGAATGGATCAAAGTTCTGGTTCATGCATAGTCACGCTCAATTGCATATTATACCCTCCCTCTTGGTTTTGCTTTCAATTCAGGGTTGTAGATAGAGTGGAAGTGTAGATTGTCTTGCTGAAATATTTCTACTGATGTAATGAGAAACTGAAAAGAATAATATTATTACTTTTGTAATGAAGCCACGAACCAGGGGAGCTCTGTTATAGCCATATGTGGGAGACGTAAATTAACTGGATTTTCATTTAGTAGAAAATATTTTTTTTTCCGGTAGCATGACTCTATGGAATTCATTTGCTGCACTACAACTTCAGTACTTCACTACTCTTTTGTATATTGACATTTTCTGGGGAGGTCTTATATACCATCTGTAGTTGTTAAGTCACCTTGTCTATCCTGAATTCATTTGTATGATCTAGTCTCACTTTGTAATGCAGGAAACGCTGAAATCGAGCCTGGAAGTTTCTGTAATTCCTGCATTTGAAATGTCATGTAGGACCATGTTTGAGCAGGTCGATACAGCATTTCAAAAAGGAATGGTTGAACATACATCAGCAGCTCAACAACAATTTGAGGCATCACATTCACCATTAGCACTTGCACTAAGGGTACTAAAGTCAATGCTGTGTAATTCTGATGTTTTAATAACCTCTTTGTACTTCATATCCACCAGACAGTAATTCTATCTTACTCTTCAGGATGCTATAAATTCAGCATCATCAATGACTCAAACTTTGAGCAACGAGTTGCTTGATGGCCAAAGAAAATTGTTAGCTATTGCTGTATCTGGAGCCAATTCTAAAGCTCCAAATCTCTTGACCCAACTAAGTAATGGTCCTTTGGGTTCGCTCCATGAGAAGGTTTGCTTTTTCTTCGCCCCCCCCCCCCCCCCCTTTGTTGGCTGTGTACTCTACAAAATATACATTATTTTCTGTTCTTTAGCTATTTGATCTGATTAAATGTGTTTCTGTCTTAGATTGAGGTTCCTCCTGACCCAACCAAAGAGCTATCTAGACTGATGGCTGAGCGCAAGTATGAGGAAGCTTTCACTGCTGCCCTACAGATGAGTGATGTTAATACCGTAACATGGTTGTGTTCTCAGGTATTGTCTGTGCTGATGCTAGTTATATGCCTTCATATTCTGAATTCCTGTGGTTTAGATTCCTATGGTACAATGAGGATTTAAGGTTTAATTAGGTAAAGCTTTGGCACATGGTTGAAGCATGATGAAGCTAATTGCTAGATTATACTCTGTACCAATATAGGAATATAGCTAGGATGCTTTAAGATGGATTTGGTGTTATGGACCTAGGGCTCACTTTGTGTCTCCTGATTCAAGGTTTCACTTGAGAATTGAAACTGGGGAAGACTGACTAATTTTGACACTTAACAAAATGATAGCTCAGATGGAAAACTAAAAATTGTCACAGTTTGGATGGTAAAAGACAATTTACAGAAGATACATCAGAAGTATACTCTTTATACCTCATGGGAACTCACTCAACTTAGCTTGAGCCTGCCCTATATTCTATTTATCTGCATAAAACTGCAGAGTTTTTAGTGTAAACACTTTTTTAGTCTAATTTATTTGTCTGGTTTGGGCCAGGTTGACTTACCCGGAATTTTGTCAGTGAGTCCCCTTCCTTTGAGCCAAGGTGTACTTCTCTCCCTTCTACAGCAATTGGCTTGTGATATCAGCAAAGAGACGCCCCGGAAGTTAATGTGGATGAGGGAGGTTATGACTGCAATAAATCCAACTGATCCGATGATTGCAGTGCATGTACGCCCAATCTTTGAGCAAGTGTATCAGATATTGAATCACCAGCGCAATCTTCCAACGATGGGCGGTGCTGAACTTGCCAACATTCGCTTGATCATGCATGTCATTAATTCCATGCTCATGAGCTCCAAATGATTGATGTGGTTCGCTGGAGTCATTCGGATCTCGGTGCTTAAATCTTTTGCCTTTTTCCGAATGGTAGGAACATTGTTAGCAGCAGGTTGTGTGAATTTCAATTATGCAGTTTTAGTGAGTTTTCCATATGCAATTTTGTAATGTGTACACTTTCCCGGTGCAAGTCTCTGTGTCTGGATGTGACTCTCTTCCATTTGTTATATTTAATTTCCCAGCTTCATTTGAATATATATGCAATTGAGGGATATGCTGTTGGAGTGAGTGGGCTGACCTGGCCTGGCCCTTCATTCTTATTTTTCACATGCAAAAATCTAGTGATTGGAGTAAAATATATAGTGAAAAGTAGAACATCTGTTTTGAACAATGGGGAGTGGGAATTGGTTTGCCTTCTTCCATCTCACCTTGCTGGGTTTCACCTTTATATAGGTTGATTCAAGCAAATAATAAAAATTAGAGAAGTCTTCAACAAAATCAAATTCTCCATGAAAACAGAGAAGTCCAACTAATACCAATCCTTCGTCCTCTTGCTTTTGCTTTTTAAAGAGAGGGATTCTCCATTATTTCTTAATTTTTTAATTCCGCGTCCTCGTCGTGCACACCATTTTCTATTTCTTAGAGAAGATCCTCAAGCTAGAACTAATAACATGAAATTTTGCTTCAATCACAACAAATTCTCAATTATGAGCTCTCTTCATTAATATTATAATTCTCTACATCGGGGCACAAAAGGCAAAGAAGAAGAAGAAGAAAATAAAACGTATTCTAATAATTTCCCCCTCTAAAATCGGAAAATCAAAAGGATCGCGAAGAATATACACAAGACTTCTTAATTTCCTGAAGCAATTGCCACGTGATTCACAAACCAACAAGCAAAGTGCATAGCCGCAGCATCACCAGCACTGGTCCGTCTCCCATCGACGCGTCTGGTAAAATCTCCCCCTGCCAGGGCTCCGGTAACCAGATACACCGGCGGGATTCCAGCGGCCTCGCGAATCAACGGTCAAATTCAGATCGTACTCCGCTCTAGCGTTGGGATCCGACAGCGTGGCATAGGCGTTGTGGATCTCGATGAAGTCTCCGCCGTCCGTGGACGTTGCGATCGAGGAATCCATAAATCGCGCCCTCGCGTCGGGATGGTGCAGCTTGGCGAGCGTGCGGTACGCCGTCTTGATCTCCACCTGCGACGCGTTCCGCTTGACGCGGAGGACCTCGTAGAGGCTCCGCCGGTCCGGCGCAGACACGGCCAGCTGCGCCACCTCGGCTCGCACGGACATATTTCGGCTTCGGAATTGTTGGAAAGGAACCGACGGTCTGAAGGCGAGTGTAGGGTTTCGTAGCATCGAAAATTCGGAATGAATGAGAGATTTTTTTGTTTAGAGAAAAACGAGTGAAGATAATTGCGATGTGTGGCGAGAAATAATAAAAGATGAAGGGTTTATATGCAAGTCAGAAGGGGGGAGGTGGGGCCCCACCTTTGAGGGGGGAAAAGCTCTGTACTGTGTGCTGACTTGGCACATTGGATTGGTTCGGTAGCATGGCAACTAACGTTGATAACCTTTTTTTTCCTTTACATCTTTCATTACTCCAATTCATCTAATTTGTCCATAAAATAATTGGGCGAATATGATATTTTTGCGTTTGAAAATAAATTAGACATAAATTTATAGTTTTTTGTATATAAAAAGTGAAAGAAAATACTAAAGAGATTTAAATATGTGATAACAATTATTCTCACGATTTTTTGGAATTGGGTATACTCGGACATCAACATTTTTTAAGTATTATTTTCTTAATTACTCACTATTCACATGTTTAGCGTTCCCTCATATTTCTTAACCACTTTCTCCTTTAGCACTTACACTATTTATGGAGCCTACTTACATTTCTCATATTTTATTTTATTTTTTATTAATTATATAGTCAAATTAAAATGATTTACGAATAAACAAAAATTACTAATTTTATTAAAAAAATTAAAATTATATAATTGAAATAAAAAAGAAAGTACATAATCAAAATAAAAATTACATAATTGAAATAAAGCAACTATATAATTGAAATAAAATCCTACTCTTCGAGAGGACCGAAACATGCCTAGATTTTTTTAACTAGATCATGTTGGAGTCGACTATGTTAGTCTCTATAGCGTGTCTACTCATGGCAAGCTGCGTAAGTTCGGAAGTTCAGATGCAAACCTTGAGTTGGGGCGTCGCTTGCAGTAGAGGAGCCAAGCATGTCTTCGTTAGCCCAATTAGCGGTGTTGGCTCATTCGTTATCAATAATCATGTTGTGCAATATGATGCACACATACATGATATATACTAGAATGTCCTTAAACCACAAAATATTCGGACCTTTGATGATTGCGAACCGTGCTTGGAGCACGCCGAATGTGCGTTCTGTTGGGGTTGTATACTAGAAAGCATGCTTTATGAGCTGCTTATGTATTAATAACCCTAAGATCTACCATTCTCTGGCTTTTGTGAAGAGATATTATTGTTGCATGGCTTGCCCTTTATAATCTAGTGATTATATTATGAGCAAATATATTATGTGATTATAATCGAGCAAGCAAGTCTAGGTCTTCTGCATTATAGACTGAATGGTGGTCATGTCATCACTGAAGGTCTCCCACTCGGTGTCCTGCAGAAGAAAATTAAGTTTCACAACCTAGATAGACTTAAATGATCTATCGTAAAAGATTGCAGCGGCAATCCAAATGTTTACTAACCTTGGTAAACAAATGAAACTAGTGTGGTATAACACTGAATGGATTCACGTTGAGATAAGTCTTTCTTGCTGATTACTGAAAGACGAGATCTCAGTGATTATTTATTTCTTAATCTTTTTATATAACATTGAGCATACGATAGTGGTTATGCACTGCTTTGACTTATTAAAAGATGCAGATTTTTCGTAACCCAAGAATCTGATATCTTGGGCAAAGATAATTAATATCAAGCGGTGCTAGGATTGTTATTGTATTGAATCATGTCCCGTGAGAGTTCGGGTTGATAACATCCCCAAAAGGAGTTTAAAAAATATTTTATTATACAGAAACCCAGCCAATTTGGAATTTATTCCAAAGTATAATAAATAAAGCTTTTGAACTAGACCACTCTTGGTAAAAGATATTAATTAATTAAAGCCAGCAACATGCTTAAATTAATTAATAGATATTAGAATCTTAAATACGAGAAATAAATTAATTAAAATGGAAGTCAAGATTATTCGTAATTTGAATTTGGACAGGTAAGTCAATATTAATTTCTATAGTGATCCAAATTAATATTCTATTTTGCTTGTATTAAATTATGACTTAATTTAATTAGTAAAATCCCAATAGGAAGGCCCAGTCCAAATTTTCTTGGATCCCTAATCTAGCCCATACATATTCTATAAATAGGAGAGAAGAAGAAGAAGAAGAAAAGAATTAATTTATTTATGTTCCTTGCTGCAGTTCTCTTTGCAGTATTTTATTTTTTTCTTCTTTTCTAGTCTTATAAGTTTGATAGCTATTGTCCATACGTATATTCAAATCTAGAATTGGGAACAAGTTAGAAGATTTGAGGCAAATATTCATGATCTATACGTGGAGAAGGCGCTAGCAATCTTCTGATCTTTGGAAATTAAGTTCAGTAAGTATATAGATCCATAATATCATGATTTATGATTTATTTTCTAAATTATATGCTCTATCTGTGTTATAGGTAGCAGATTTAAATAAATTTATTTGATTTAATTTTTCTATATTAACCTGGAAAGATCCTGTAGTAGGGAAATTCATTCATTGGAATTAAATTCCCATCATGTTCCACGTCTTTTCTCGCCAAACCTTGCTTCTAGGGAAACGAGCTCTTTTTGGTCAGTTGGACACGACCGCTAGTATATTGCCATCTCCATGCTGATGGACAATTGTTTCCTCCCAATGCATGCAGTCAATGCTGCCAAACATGCCGGGGAAGCCGTGTTGTGCCTCGTGCATATTGAGCAGATATTGGTAGTCTTGGGTTGTCGGCCACCTCAAGTATTCCATTCCGAATGTGTCTCGAATGCCCTTGTAGAATTATTTCAAACATTTTTTCCCGTGCTTTCGGCGACGTGCAAGTACTCGTCGAACATGTCAGAATTTTGCCAGTTGCGAGTTGTCGGATGACTAACGTACATTTTTTGAAGTGTGGAAATGCCTAACCGCCCAGTACTGTCCTGCCGATGTTGGAAGTACTTTTCACGCGCCGCCAATGTATTTTCTATGTGCATAAACAAATTTCAGCTCATACGGAATTGCTGACAAAATACACATGCCCCCATCGCGGATCTTTGGAGAAATAATCTGCGACGAGACGGGTGTCGACGCCTTCTATGTCCAAGTGGATGTACTGTCATGGTTGTTGGGGTTGATTGGCTTGCATTGCGGCCATATAACGCCTTGCTAGCACTTCCGCATCGTGAGCCATCCGAAAATAATGTCACACTCGTTGATCGAATTATCGTCATCGGGAAAATTTCCTTTGTTGCCGTTTGAACCCATATGAACAACAAGTATTGAGAGAGAAAAAATTAAAATATAGAGTGAAGTTAGAGAGAAATTCGAGAAGAATTGATTTTGGTGTGAATGAAGTGAGGTATTTATAGATGAAAAATTTATAAAAAAAAATTATAGATGAAAAATTAATGAAGTGGAAGGGAAGTGCGGTATTTATAGATAAAAAATAATAGAATAAAAAAACAACAAGTCATTGAAAAATTGTGCCGTTGGAAACATTTTTTTTATATAAAATGATATTTTTTCGAATAAAAATTAACTCTTAAAGGGCGCCACGTGACATCTTATGATTGGACATCGGTCGAACGCGCACCATCGTGCTCAAGCACACTTTGCCGTGCACGGGGTATTGTGATCAAGGGCCGCATCGGCGTGCTCAGTAAGTTGAACATGCAACGGTGTGCTTTAAAGCATACAGATGCGGATGCCCTGAAGGCTTAAGTCTGCTCCTAAATATGGCTAAATACCATTTTTAAAAACCTTATGATTTTATCGTTTTAACTGATATATCACAGTATATATACTTTTTAATATATTGTTTGTAATTTTTTGAAAACCGAGAGCTCATTCAATTTATCAAAAATCTATATGGATAATGTTCTTTCTTTTAAGGAAAAATATATAGCAAAATTGAAAACTGGGGCCGTATCGATGTTGAGTTGACAGACAAAAACCCTACTCCCATTTATTACAATTTCTAATTTAAGCTCATTTCCTGAGTTTATTTCTTCATTGCCTTGTGTGTCGTTTCTCCTTTTACCTTTACAACTATCTTCACCAAGGATCTGAATTATTGATCTTTGCTTCAAGTCTAGTACTAATAATGATTTCATTCCTTTTGTTTGTCTACATCCCCATCTTCTGTAAGTAACAAGTGAAATCAATTAGGCATAAACTAATGCATTTACTTATATTGCAAATGTATGAGTAAAATGTTAGCAATTCTTGTCATCATATAATGATTATGTAGCGGAAGATACAAACAAGAATATAATCTAAATTTATAATGGTTATTGTGAGTTTAGCAGTTAATCACAACAGATAGAAACACTTACTTGTTGCGTTAGTTTGATTTCCTCGGTTTGATCGAATTCTGGCATCCTGCTGGTGAATCCACTACTTTCGGTATCCACATGTATGTCAATCCGATGCAGGAACAATTTTCGGAACACAATTCAATCAGAGAAAGCTAGGAAATTTTTGATTGAACGTACGTATTATTTGTCTGACAAAAAAAAATCAATTTTTATGTTCAAAACATTCTGAACTGATGAACTGTTAAAAACATCTATCCTGAATTTATTTACAATAGAGAAATATATATTAACAACTCCATGAGCCGAAGGCCCATAAACTTGTATTCTTTTAATTGCATGAATTAATTAACGATCTAACCTTAATTAATTAAAATTTAATATTTTAATCTAATCCATGTATTTTTCATAAATATAGAACACATTATAAACAGAAAAATATATCATGACTTGAATATATTACGAAAATAATTCGGGGAATATCAAAGTATGAACTTTTTAGATACAATTACATATCATATTGACTTTAATATATTAGAAAAATAATATTTTTTAGTAACTTATATGGTGGTCACTTTAACTAGATTTCATTCGCTATTTATCTAGTAAATACGAATTCAAAATTAAAGTAATCTATTACGTATTTAGTTAGTGATTAACTCAGAAAAAAACTATTTAGTTAGTGATGGCACTGATATGTAAAGATAATGAATTTTAATGAAGGGGAGGTAAACGATTGTAAGGGTAGAAGTGTCCAAATATTGTTGTCACTCGGAGATTGAAAATTATTTTAGACTTTCTAATACTCAATTTTTGTAAATAATGTACTGGGAACTGACGACTGACTCATCGCACATAATGAAACAACTTGTAACTTTATTCAATTCTAACCGTTTTCATGTAATTATTACCTTCCAAACCTATCCTATCCTATCCTGTGGCGTAGCGTACTGTATTAAATTTAATATTAATCCATCCACGTAAGTCCACTATCTGTTTCACACAAGTGCTCGATTGTTCATATCCATTAGTCATCATAGGCGACAATTTCAAAATTATTAATTTTTTTTACCAATGATCTTGCCGAAACGTTATTCCGATTTATGAAATTAATAGAGTTGTTTATTAAAGATGTTTAAATGGGCAATAAGATTTTTAAGAGTAAGCGAACTCAATCATGTACAATTTGGGCTAATATGGTAGCTTACATTTAGATGATTAACTTTTACTATTTTTTATCTCCTTCGGAAAATTATGACGCATTTCCTCTTTGATCCGTTGTCCAAGGGACAATCTATTGCACCTGGGCAACCGTTTCAGTTGACATTAGAGCTCGACAAGCGTAGTGCGTATGAAATATTATTTTATTTTCTGATTTGTAGCAGGGAACGATAGAGTTTGAATCCTAAATCACACCTGCTTTGTACGACTTGGATGTCCCATTTGAGCGAAGGCTCATAAAATATTATAATATTGAATGTTTATAAACCAATGGGGAATTCTATCTAATACAAGTCCCAAATCAAATAGTATAAAATCATATTTCCAAAACTGAAATAGATAATTAAAAAATAATATAATTCCACAAGCGTGTGTGTGTAGATAATTTGCAAAGGCTACGGTGTAAGACGGAATCGCCTTTGGTATTAGACAATATAGAAATGAGGGACCGAATCCGCCAAGATTTGCGGAGGCAATAATAATGATTTAGTAATAGGGCCACTCACTAGTATTTGTTTCCTCAAGTAGCGCGCAATTGTGCAAGTGTTGTGGAATTTCGATTATGAAATCGTCTCACTTTTGGCAAAAAACAAGTCTATGCTCGCCTAGTACCAAAATATCTCCAGCTATTTCAACTTTTTAACATTAGACAACTCATAACCAGTAAAGTGCTCAACTTTCGATCTGAACATAAATAAAATTATAATAATATCAATAGATATGAATTTGTTTATGTCTTACCAACTTTAGTTGGTAAACTAATTTTACAAACTTTTGTGTTTAAGGTTGATGGAGCTGTGTTTAATTCGTAGTCTTGTTAATTTTCTCCATAATTTTGTTTTCTTTGGCACATGCAACAGTTTCTAGAAGAAAAAGCTGTTGATAACCGACTGAAGTGGGACGAATCAACCGCCGTTTGTTAGTGATGGAAGTGAGTCGCACGGGCCAAGACGCCAAGTATTCTAGAAGGGTTTTCTCTCTCATCTCTCTCTCTCATCTCTCATCCTCCACTAGCATATTAAGTTAGAGTCCTACTCAATACACTATTTTTCCGGATAGACATTTCTCCCAATACCTGTCTGTCGTCTTCTTCCAAATTTATAAATCTACAAGTATGCTACCTCCATCACATATATATATATATATATATATATATATATATATGTAATATTTTCTATTGCTTTCCAATTTTCAATAATTTATAAGTTACTCAATAAAATATCTCACGGCTTAGTGATTTTCGAAGGAACATTTCATTTTCTTTCATTTATTTTTTGAATGGGGTGATCATCATAATGTTCTCTATAAATATTTATGGTATGAAAATTACAATTAATCTGTTTCTTTGGGTAACATCCAAATGATAAACTTCCTTTGTGGAAAGAGAGAGATTTAAAATTCAATTTTCACCGTCCCCAACTCACACAAAAATTACAATTAACCTCAATATGAATTTATCAATTTTTGAAAAACAACGATACTATCACAACTGAACTCAACACAATTAAAAGTAACTAACAATATATCTTGCGATCATAATATCAACCATGAATATCATGTGAACAAAAAGTTAACATGATGCAAAAAAAATTAATTCCACAAATTATTTTTATTGAATCATGGAATTTGACCATTCCGATTTTGGAAGATAGAGAACAAATCGTTTTCAATTGCCCCGTAGTGACATTTCATTTTCAGCCTTCCAACGCTATCCAATCGAAGAGATAAAAATCATATATAGTCCAATTGCCAAATGGTAAGATTTTCCTAATTCAAAATAAAATTGAATATCTTGGCACGTGCCAAAGCTACTAGAAGCCTTTTTTCACCCTCGAAATGGCCACACATTTGGAGCTTTTCTTTTCTCATAATTGACTCCTTGCAATTGTACCATTGGCTCTAGTGGTTGGACCTGTTCATCTTTGTATGGTTTGACGTCCAATCTGATTGATTTATAACTAGGCTGTCAAAGTGTGCGTTACAGATAAAATTTCATAATTATAACTATGGTTTGGTATTAATCAAGGAAGAAACAGATTTCATAGGTTATGACGTCAATGTAATTATTATATTAAGGATACGATTAGTTTATAAATTTGAATAATGGGTATAAATTAATTAAAACGAGGATTAGTAGAATCGTGATAGTTTGATAAGGATGGGAAAGTTATGTCTCCACCACTAACCTCAAGAAACCGATTATCTTTGTCTGCTATTAAATTATATAAATGCAATCTGATGTATGCACCTATTTTAGAATATTTGATCGCTTCTTGCGTGCTATCGTTTTAAGTTTTATTAACTACTATATATTTTTCTTCAATCTAGCTCATAATATGAAAATTATAGCCAGGGGTTTCTGCTGAAAATAACTTCATATACATCAGATCCGCTAGAGATTATCGTATATAGAGACATCATTTATTAAAAAAATATGTTCTTGCGTATGTTATTATTTAAACTTTTTTACATGAGTTCAAAGTTTGAGTGATCTCCTTTGATTAGTCTTGCACGTTTTTCATTGTTTGTCTGTGATACTAAGTATATGGAAAATTACCTAATATTTTTACGATATCTAGCTTAAGTGTCAAAGTTGAAGCATCACTAAAGACTATACTTAATGAAAAGTTTTGAGTTTAAATCTCGCCCGCGTGCTTGGTAATATATTTCTCACATTATGTAGTATAGTTGTCATGTCTGCGTGCGATATAGTACTTTACTTGATATATATATATATATATTCTACAAACCTCTTAGACTATAAATTAGGAACCATTTTTTGTCATTAGATCATAAAACTCTACGATATCACTTTGTTGAATAAATCCTGGGTTAAAAAGGTGACACAAACTATGATTTTTTTTTAAAATTCATACAATTTCCCAGCATATTCATACATAATCCACAAAGAATTCATACATTGCTCCATGACCACAAATTCATTCAACAAGGTGATGAATTCCCCATAGATCTTCGTGATCTAAGGGCAGTAAATTATTTATAGTTTATAACTGTGAGTCTTGGAAGGGGCTATGTTTTTTTCTTCGATTCAATTGATTTAACTGTGAATGCAATTATAAGTTGAACGCAAGTGTTTTCTCGTTCTCAAAATAACAAAGTATTTATTTTAACCCACCTTATATATATATATATATATATATAAGTTTTATCACCTCTAGGATTCGAATCTAGATCTGTATTGATCAAATAAGAGAGATGCATCCACCGTAGATTCTTATAATCTAATGGTTGAAAATATTTCTTACTTTTACAATAAGAAATGTCTTTATTTGAACCGCTCTTTATGTATGTAGGTGAGAAATGAGAATCATTATTTGTCATTTGATATAAAAAAAATATGTGGATGCAACTCCTTACTGAATATGCAACAACTGGGTTCGATTATGGAGGGGGCAAATTTTTTTATATCTATTTAATCATTTCTTGTTAATTGATTTTTATGTGCTTTTTTGTTGATTTTATGTGCTTGTACATCATTCTCATTTTCACGAAAAATCTAATTTCCACTGGATTTCTACCATATTGTCATGTATTATATATATATATATAATTGATAGTGCATAAATAATTTGGGGCTATTTCTGCACTATAAATTATAACCCAAACTATTGAAAATATATTTTTAAACCATGAATTATCAATTTTGTATCACTTGTGTACTATGTCTATTTTTCGGCTCTGAAAAACTTGCGTGGTTCGCCGGATTGACACCGTGTATTTAATTTTATATTTTAAAAATCTCACCTGGCGCAAATGATGTCATTTTGTACGTAAGAAATTAAAAATAAAAACATATTGGTTGAGTTTTTTGATGCCGAAAAATGGACGAGAAATACAATTTATATAAAATTGATAGTTCACGTTTTTAATATTTCTTTTTGATAATTCAGAATATGATTGATAATGCAAGAATAGTTTAAGGTTTAAAATGATAATTTTCCTATAAAATAAGATATTTTTATTCATAGTACTTAATTTATGTTTGTGATTCATGTAACCTTATCTGCATAATATGCACTACTAATAAAAACTAAAACCATGAGACTAAGACACATCGTAGAATATAAGATCGATCCAGAGGTTAGTCATATTGATTACTAAATAAATGAAGAAAGTCGGCGCCGTTGATTGGTGTAAATTATATAGATATTGTGTACCCTTTAGTTTTGATTGAAATGAGTAAAACTAATTAAATACAAGTGGCAGTTTAGAGTCGCCCCACAATAATTAATTAAAGTCGCTCAAAGTATATATCCAAAGGCAATCGTTAATAATTGAGTCTTGCATGGGCCTTAAATAGACTACATTCCAATCGTTTGGCTCCATCGAGTTGACCATCCACAATTGCTGCATCTCTCCCACTCTAAGTGAACACCCATTGTTGATAGTGGTTAGTCATTTCAACTTTGCAACGTCCTCTTCATATTTTCGAGTCGAAAGAAAGAACTATTCTTCCATGTTAATTGATTATATAGGTAAAGTCCCCTAATGTGAAATGACATAGATCATCCTAATAGAGTCCAAGGCACGATTTCAATCATTTTGTTCCATTAGAAGACTATATACATCACATTAATATAATATTGTCTATTTCGAATTGTAGCATAATGGAGATGATTATATGTTTTAAATTTCCAAAAAGATACCATACCTATAGAAATCCATTTTCACACTCGGTTCTTATCCTAATAACCAATTAGCGATGGAATATAAGCTCTGGTCCTTGCGTATTCGGTAAGGACATTTGACTATTGAATTAATCTCCATACTTCGGCCAAAAGCCGCTATTGATCTTTACTAATTTATCTAGTATCATTACTGTCGGAGAAAATCGACACCAACTATCAGAAAATAGGAGAAAGAACAATTAAATAAACAACTGTTGTCGTGTTTGCCTCAATATTAAAATATTCGATGCAACGCAAGTAACAATCAACTATAATGAATATTATAACAAATATTAAGTGTATTTAGTTTTAATACATTTGATCAAACAATGAATTATATATTATAAATATTTTAATACATCCTATTAAATACGATATTGATGTGTTATATAATAATCTATCGCACCTAATTTCATACTACTTATCTAACATACTCATATTAGTTCAATATAATAAGTAATTTCAGAAGTATCAAACACATGTTCAAAAATGTCACATATAATCGATTTTTTAACAAAGAAAATTGTGAAAACTTTTGTATGCTTAAAACATAAAAACATGATTAGAAGTATCTTTTGTTGGAATATACTAAACTTGAATCCTCTATGATGATAATTCGAGATACAAACGAATGTGGAAGCGTACCTGAATCCATGAATGCTTTTATTAATGTTATAGCCTTCCAAACGATCAGAATTTTCTCATGTCACTGATATGCAGAGAGAATACAGAATGTGGAGTGTAATCTATCGTTTGAGTACCATAACCCATATATAACAATAAGTTCCTTTATTTTCAATTTGGTCACTCAATAAATTGAAAATCACTTTATGGTATCTACATTTTAAAACCCATAATTTATTTAATATTCTTAATTGATAACTTTAATTCTTAATTGATAACTTTAATTGGGCCTCTTTAATGATAGTCATACACATTTAATTGACATATGATAGCTCATATTAAATTTTCTAACAATCTCCCACTTAGGCAACACATGACACCGGATAAATATGTATATGTATAAGTATCCTTTAACAATCTTGCCTTGACTGAACTGATACAGGACTAAAGAGGCTTTCATCACATTACGCATGACTAAACCCATTAGTAATCACATATACTAATACTACCAATAAAAAATCAATCATGGAGCGTAGCATGGAAATTTCATGCAATGTGATCTGGTCATGCCTATTTCCAACTGGTCTAACCTTATTACTTAGTGAGATCAACCAAAATTCAAAACAACAGAGTGCAGTTAAATCAAATACTTTATTTCTGTACAGAATCAACCAAATTCATGACAAATATGTCCAAGATCAAATATAGAGCAATAAAATAAATACACAATCCCACCAAATCGAAGTATCCTCAAATAATATAACACCCATATGAGATGTATGCCCATGAAAAACCTTGGGCGGTAATCCTTTAGTAAGCGGATCTGCAATCGTTGAGTCTATCCCTATATGTTATATACCAACTTTTTCACTCTGAACTCTGTCTTTTACAACCAGAAACTTTATGTCAATATGTTTTCACTTAGTAGAGCTACTGTTGTTATTGGAATATAGCACTGCAGAGTTATTGTCACAATACAACTTAAGCGGTCTTTCAATACTTTCATACATGCAACCTAGTGACAAAATTTTGCAGCCATATCCCATGATTGGATGCCTTATAATAAGTTACAAATTCTGTTGCCATAGTAGAAGGTGCTACATGCGTTTGCTTAGCACTTCTCCAGGAAATGGCTCCTTTAGCCAACAGAAAAATGTAACCTGAAGTGAATCTTCTATATCTTGACATCCAACGAAATCAGAATCAGTATAATACCCTATGATCTCTAGATGATATAATTTCCTATATGTGAGCATGTAATCATTCGTTCTCTATAAATACCTCACAACCCGTTTGGCTGCTTTCTAGTGATCCATACCAGGGTCTTAAATTTATGCCTAACATACCAACAATAAAATCCAAATCAGGTCTTGTACAGACCTGAACATACATTAGACTCCCAATAGCCGAAGTATATGGAATCATTTGCATTTCTTGAACCTCAAGTTTGTATTTAGGATATTGACTAAGGCTGAATTTGTCTCAGGTCAATTATGTGTTTCAAACTTTTTAAGCAGTTTTTCTATATATCCCTTCTGTGATAATCTGAGAATACCTTGAGAACAATCCCGATTTATTTGGATTCCTAATATAAAAGAGGCTTCCCCAGGATCTTTCATTTCAAAATGCTTTGAAATAAATCTATTGGTGTTGCTCAACAATCTTGAATCATTAGTGGCAAGTAGTATGCCATCGACATACAACACCAAGATATGCATTTACTCCCACTGAACTTGTGATACACACAATCATCAACGTGTTTGCATCAAAACCAAATGATACAACCACTTGATGAAACTTGTAGTACCACTGACGAGAAGCTTGCTTAAGTCCATAGATGGATTTATTTAATTTGCAAACAATAGTCTTTGGGTCTTACGACACAAAGTTTTCTGGTTGCACCATATAAATCGTCTCAATAATGTCACCATTTAGAAACACTGTCTTTATATCCATCTGATGTAACTCTAGATCATAATGTGCAACTAACGCCACAATTATTTTAAAAGAGTCTTTCAAAGAAACCGGAGAGAAAATCTCTTGAAATCAATGCCTTTCTTTTGAGTAAAGCCTTTAGCCATAAGACGTACCTTATATCTTTCTACATTACCCTTTGAATCCTTCTTTATTTTGAAAGTCCATTTACAACCAATAGGCTTCGAATCTTTTGGTAATGTGACAAGATCTCATACTTGATTGTCTTGCATTAACTTATACTCGCCATTCATGGCATCAATCCACTTTCGAGCATTTAGACTTTGTATAGCTTGACGAACGTAGATAGGATCATCTTCTAACATTTTTTCTTTCTCTAGTGGATCTTTTTAATTGCACTGGTTCTTAAGGTTGTTGAGGTTGATCTTGTACCTCTACATCAATCTGGGGTTGATGAGTTACAATATTATCCTGTTGAGGTTCTGAAACTGCTTCTTCTTCAATGACAGGAACTAGTACCTGAACATTATCAGAAGCAATAACACGTGTCAAAGAAGACTCTCCATTATCCTCAAAGGTAATGTCTCTAACTTTATTCTTTTCTCAAACTCAACATCCTCAATTAATGCTGCATTTTCCGTCTCAAAAATAGACTTTTTAGTAGGATCATAAAACTTAAATCCTTTGGACTTTTCCGCATAACCAATATAGTAGTTGCTAACAGTTTTGAAGTCCAATTTCTTTTCATTTGGCCCATAAGGCCTAGCTTGAGATGGACATCCCCAAATATGAAAATGATTTTTTAGAGTAGGTTTTCGCCCATTCCAAAGCTCATTAGGAAATTTGACAACTGCTTTAGTTGGTACTTGATTGAGAATATAAGTTGTAGTCTTTAGTGCCTCTTCCAGAGTGATTCTGGTAAGGAGAAATGACAAGTCATACTCCTCACCATATCTTTTAGAGTCCGATTTCGTCTTTCAGCTACACCATTCATACTAGGCGTTCCCGACATGGCGTATTGTGGGACGATACAACATTGCTTTAAGTAGATGGCAAAAGGTTATGTACGTTGTTCTCCTGAACCGTCATATCTACCGTAATACTCACCCCCACGACCAGACCTGACAATTTTAATTCTTTTTTTTGAGTTGATTTTCAACCTCAACCTTAAAGGTCTTGAACTTATCTTGAGACTCTGATTTTTCATGAATTAAGTATAGGTACCCATTTCGTGAGTAATCGTCTATGAATGATATAAAATATTGTTGATCATTCCAAGAAGCCATAGGAAATAGCCCACAAATATCCTTATGTATCAATTCTGAGATGTCTATAGCTCTGTTGACACCTAACCTCTTTTGATTGGTCTGTTTACCTTTAATACACTCAACACATACGTCAAGATCTGAAAAATTAAGGGTACTTAAAATACCTTATGACACAAGTCTCTTAATTCTTGATTTTAAGATATGACCTAAGTGTCTGTGGCATACTTTAGCCAAACTCATATCATTTAATTTTCACTTAGTACCCATAGAATCAACATGCAAGGGTTCATAATACAAAGCAATAGTATCAAGCATGTATAGATTGTCAAAAGCACCTAGTGAACCAGTGCCCACAATACCAGATTTTTTGAAAGAGTAAACTAACAATCTCCAAATGAACTGATAAAACCATATATATCCAAAATGAAAATGGAAACCAAATTTCGTCTAAAAGACGGTACAATAATTTTTTTTTTCAAATTCAGAAAAAATCAAGTGTTTAACAACAATCTAAAATGCTCTATCGCATCTACTTCTACCGATTTACCATCTCCCACATAGATGTATATTTCACCATCAAGTGGCTTTCGGCAGCTAAGGCATCCCTACATTGAAGTACTTATGTGAGTGGTAACACCAGAGTCTAACCACCAAATATCTCTAGGGACTGAAGCTAAATTAACCTCAGAATAGACTAAAGTAAGAATATTACCTTTCTCTGCACGCCAACCGTCATATATGGTACAATCCTTCTTTTTGTGTCTAGGTTTACCACAAAAGAAACAACCATCACCTTCCATTTTATTGTTTTGTTTCTTTTGTGTTGAACCCTTACCCTTAGCAGCATTCTCAATAGACTTTTTTTTGATGCCCTTTCCCTTATCTCTTGAGATACTAGCCAATTGAACAACCTCGACCCTTTCATTCTTCAACCTTTGTTCTTCTTGCACACAATAAGAAATGAGTTTATTAAGAGTCCATTCATCATTTTCACAGTTATAACTGACCTTAAATTGACTAAATTGTGCAGGAAGAGACAACAACACCAAATACACTAGTAAGTCCTCAAGGACGTTGAGCTTTAGTGCCCTTAACTTTGAAGCAACATGAGACATATGCATGATGTACTCCCTTATGTTTCCATTTCGCTTAAATTTCATTGAGATCAAGCTCGCCAAAAGCGTACTTGTCTCAGCCTTTTCGTTTTTAGCAAAACGTTGTTCAATTTGGTTAAGGTATTCACTAGCCTTAGTGATTTCATCAGATGTTGTGTCTCGAAAGGCTTCTGGAATACTACACTTGATGATCATTAGACTAACGCGATTTAAATGTTCCTAGTTCTCAAAATTCTTCCTTTCATCAGGATAACTTTCATCCGTCGGAGAAGTAAGTTGCTCGACCCTTAGTGCGTTGTCGAGATCCATGCAGCCTAAGGTAATCAAAATATTATCCTCCAAATCATTCAAATTTGACCCATTAAGCATTGGCACATTATTTATGTTGGTAGATATGGAAGTAGCAGATGTCATAACCGAACAGAGAAATAAATCTAAAAATATAATTGTCATGCTCACATTAAACCAAATAAACAATTATTAAATCTAAATAAGATGGTAACATCTCGAGGTACCGTGCACAACATCAATATCAAGTCTTTGGACAGTAATAATAACTCGTTAGTAGTAACCTCTGTCTAGTTGTCAAATACTGACAATAAGATCACGTCAAGTAATATACTTTCTTTGGATAGTACATTACTCACGTGAAAAACTTGACAATTGTCACACATTTACTACCACATGTATGTGTGCATTTTGGGCTTAATCTCCCTTTGGACCGACTATTACTCGCATGAATATACACACACACGACCGTCCTAATATTCATAATAAATAAATCTACACAAGAGAGGTCGCTTTGGCGACTTCTTTGTACAATAAATTTATTATGAATTTTAGTAATTTTATAGTAACATGAGATGCACCAAATTTAAATTGAATAATTGTAACAAAATTTAAATTAAATCATTGCAGCCCAAAACACTTATTAATTCGTGGCCCAACAAGGATTTAAGTCAAGATCCAAACATTATTTAAATTAACATAGTTAAATTGCATAAAGATTAATTGCTGCCCAATTAATTAAAAGTTAAAAGTAGCAGCCCGATTAAAACAATTAAAAAACACCAAGAACAGCCCAATCTATGGACCTAACGAAGGCAATTAGCAAGGCAAATTCTCAGCCCATCCGCAGCATTTCAAGGCCTAGCATGCGGCCCAGCTCAGCGCCCCAGACCCTAACCCGTGAACAGCTGTCCAACGTCCAGACCCGGCTCCTGATGCTACGACCCTGAAAGAAGACCCAACAGCAGTTTGAAAGGGTCGCGTCGATTCGCATCTCAACTGCCGTCCGTTCGCCGCCAACCGCCGCCGTTGACTGCTGCTACCCCCTCCGCCGCGACGTCGCCGTTAGCCGGGAAAATCGAGAAACCGACGGGCAAAGGGGTTGAAAACAGGCTGAAAATTTTGAACAACAAACCCCAAAAAACTAATGGCTTTCTTCTTCAGCTAATTTCTTCAAGAATCCAACCAAAAAATATCAAAAAACGAGGCCTACATTGTGGCCGAAAACAAATTTTCAATTTTGGTGCAAATTTTTTGATTGTTGGAGCCTAAATGGCTAATGTTCGGACCGACCGTAAACAAGAATAAGTCAAGAACATAGAACTTTCAATTCTTTTTCTAAAGGTCGTCGAGCAACATTCAAAAGTCGAGCAATGTCGGGGTGAAGGTTTCAAATCCGTTGCAGGAGAGTTACGCAATTAAAAGAAACCAAACGGAGAAAAAAATAATTCAATCCATGGCTTAATCCATGAATTCACGCATAGGTGCACGCAAATTAGCTATATGAACTTTAAGAAACCTTAACATTCCAGAAAACAAAAATAACTGATGTTAAACAAACAAGTATGCTATCAAATTCTACTCCATAAAACAATCTGTTTTCCATGTACGTGCACCAGTAATTAAAGAAAAAAAGAATTCTTTTCCAATCTCA
This sequence comes from Monilaria moniliformis, assembly GCA_034509125.1. Taxonomy (NCBI): domain Eukaryota; kingdom Viridiplantae; phylum Streptophyta; class Magnoliopsida; order Caryophyllales; family Aizoaceae; genus Monilaria; species Monilaria moniliformis. The sequence goes on from JAYDZE010032871.1 coordinate 25,313, forward strand.
TAAAATCATGCATAGAGTGGCACTGATAAACTAAACTTGAATTCTTTACGGTGATAATCCGAGAAACAAACGAATGCGGAAGCATACCTGAATCCATAAATGCTTTGATTAGTTGTAATAGCCTTCAAACGATACAAATTTTCTCTTGTCACTGAATCTGGAGTGTAATCTGTCATTTGTGGACCATAACTCATATATAATAATAAGTTCTTTTATTTTCAATTTGGTCTATCAACAGATTGAAAATCACTTTATGACATATATATTTTAAAAACTCATGATTTATTTAATACTCTTTAGGTGCATAACTTTAATCCTTAATAGATCACTATAATCGGGCATCTTTAATGATAAGCATACATATTTAATTGAAATGTATAAGTCCATATTAAATTTTCTAACATCTTTATTAGATTTTTAGAGGTGTTAAATTCAAATGAAATTTATTTTTGTATAATATGATATCTTTTTTTTTCTTTTCCTTTTTTGAATTGGGGAATGAGGAGATCCACTGGACCACATTATTTCAATCTCTTAAATATATAAGCTATATATGGCCAACTTTTGAGTTTCAGAAAATTAGAAAATACAAAACTTTGCAAGTGTTTGAAATTTTGTTCGAGTCCCAATTTTCCAAATTAATCCATATCTACTATCGGTCTGAATTGAGGCGGCTATGATTAGACTCTTCTCAACTTGTGCAACTAAAGACCGTAATAATTTTTCGATCTGACACGCTAGAAATCCAACTTCTTTGCCGGACAATTTAGTTTGAAATCAAAATATATCATATTTTGAAGTAATTAATCCTAAAACTAGATTACAAAACTTGTCATAAAATTCAAAGAAATTTTTGATATAGTATGAGTACCTGACGAATTTTTCAATTTTTTGTAATCACCAATTCTCGTCTCATGAATCACATGTTATTGCTACAAATTAACCTAGCTTTCCTTTTTTCTTTCTCATCACAAGCATTCAACCCCCTCCCCTTCTATAATAAATAAGCATCACATCAGATAGAGAAATAAATATATATGGATCTTAGATTACATTCTCACTATGTTATTTTATTTTTAGTTTTTGGCAGCAAATATTTATCAACTTGAGTGGGGACCTTGCAACGTGGCTTACTGCTATTTGTAACAACCAATAAGTCCAAATTAGCTAGCTCTATGTTCTAATTTACGTTATGACCGCTACGTAAAGTTACTCATAATTGGTTTGAAGTCAAAAGGACATGTAAATAATAATAAGTACCGCCCTATATATTTCCTTTAGAAGCAAAAGATTCAGATTGAATTAGCCCATATGCTTGTATACAAGTTTAAAAACTTATATATAGACGAATTTCACTTTTTTATGTGCTTTTGGCTCGTTTTTTCGGTTAGGGCTCTTACATTTGTGAAACTGTGTTATATTTTAATTACGAGAGGATAGAATATATTTAAAAAAAAAAAAGACTAATCTATCATTAATTTGATGAGTTAATGAATTTGAACTTTGTTTGATATTCAATCCTTCAAATACTTGACCATTTGTAAAATATATACCTTATGACACAAAGTAAAACATTTCTTACATATTTGTATTATTTGATGATTGTAATAATAAATAATGCAAAAATTTAAGCAATTAATTGAACCAAATGAAATCTAAGACTTCATTGTAACAAACATAAATCTGAAAATTTAATCGAACCAAATAAAATTTTGAGGACCAAATTAGAAAAAGTGTTACGCAAGAACTGTTGAAGAATATAGAATTTCATTGTAGAGAAACAAAAGGATTGAAGATGTATTTCATTGATAATTTTGTAGAATAATACACCACCTATTTATAGGTGTTTGCTTATACATTTGTAAGGAATAAAACAAGATTATGGAAA